>MJUU01001044.1:13377-40071 GCA_002080025.1 Modiolus philippinarum
TTTTTGCAATTTGATTCTGCTGCATCATTAAAGCATAAAATCTAAGGCATAAGCAAGTCTTTGGCTCCAAATATTATTATGAGCACTATGAATACAAAATCATGGTTTTATTTCTTCTTTTTGTTTAATTTGCCAGCACTGTCAAAACAACTTATCTTTTTTTTTAATTTTACTTTGAAATTTAATTCAATAAGAAGGAACACATATTCAGTAGTTGCACTTGATAGAATTTGTCTCAATCTGGTAAAGTCAGTAAGATTTTATGCCTTCTAAAGATCTTTTTTATTCAGAATTTTAATACATTTCATGCAATAATCAAAAACCACTTAATGATATTCCTACAAAGAAAATAAAGTTTTTAATTGGTGAAGTCAAGACTAACACTTTCTATAACAATAAAGTTTTGTAAATGCCAATATGTGCTGACAATATCAAAGCGGAATTTGGAACAACAAGCTTTCTGAATTCGTTTTAACTTAAATAATAAAAAAAGTCTTCGATACTTCTCCTGAATTTAAAAGACAAGTTGTGTGCTTTTTTGTATGTTTTATTAGTTTGCTTGCTTTTTGAGTTCTACGACGCAGTGCAAGCATGAATTCTTTTAAATGAAAATTTTAATTGGATTCTGCAAATATAAAGCAAAATAAGACTGCTGGTCTATAGCAATTGTTTTCCTGTCCAAATATTACGTATGGTAATGAGTCAGTGCTTTAATTATATTTGTAGATATAAATGAATGTGAAAGTTCTTCTGCCAAAACGCCAGCTTCTGTGTTGACCTTGTTGATTTTTACAGATGTCATTGTAAAGATGGATACAGAGGATTGAATTGTGAAATAGGTATAAAAGGGGGGTAATAATTAGGTTTGGATTATAGTTATACGCATTGAAATTGAAGAACATAAACATATCTCAATTTTATATAATGTTTTCACACAAACAAAATTTCGAAGACTATTTTTTTGCAGTGTTTTTAATATTCTGTAAATACTAAAAGGTAGTTTAACCTTTTTGTTAAGAGACCTTTTGATTTTGATTTCTTTTTCTATCGCAAATGTTCAGAGTTTTTGTTCTCACTCATTTACAAGATGTCGAAAAGACATTTGTTATAGATATTTTACTATGATATGCATGTAAGGTTGGTCCTGAATGACAACTAACTTTTTGCAAATAAAGTTATCTGCCTTATCACTATTTTGTATGTTATTGAAACTGCCCTGAGACTGTACCAGATATCGAATAGCTTTGAAAGATGCACTACATAATGTTGTCATTTTAATACGGTCTGTTAGTCGCGTCATGTGACTGGCGAGAATCAACGATAAACAATCAATTCGAAAACGTTTCACGCCAAAAAATGACGTCTGAGGATTATGACGTTCAAACTTTCGCTTGAAACGTCATATATCTTTGCTTAAAATGAACTTCCGGGTACAATTTTTGATCCCGGAAGTTCAAAAATTGAACGAGACTTACAGGCCCTATATCTAGAGTATGATTCTATTTTTGTCAATTTGGATTTTACTGTTTTTTAGATATCAACGAATGTGAAAGTAACCCTTGCTTGCATAATTCCACTTGCCGAAATCTGCAAAATGATTACCTGTGTATATGTTTGAAAGGTTATACAGGTGAAAAATGTGAACAAGGTGAATAAATCATATATCTTAATTGAACAGAATAATGTAAAATTGTAAACTATTACATGCACAGTACCTTTAACTCAAAATAAACTGTTTCAAATTTTATCAATTACGACTGAAATATCATTCGACTTTTGTGCTGTATTTAAGTTGATGCAGTGAATTCTAGTGTGGTTTGTTGACAATTTTTGCAATTCTAATATTAATATATTTTCTGCACTCATTGGACAAATCTTGAGATTGTTCTTATTCTTCCTTAATGTTTTGGACTCGTTGAAATAAAATGTCTGCACATATTTCAAAAGCTTAAAACAAAAATGATAATCCCAGTGTTATCTGACTTGAAATGTACACTTAGTCCATAAATGTTTAGAGTCGTTTCATTTAATATTTATCTCCCCTTGTAGATATTGATGAATGTTACAGTAGACCTTGTCTCAACAACGGCACATGTTTATATCATATAGCAGGTTGGGACTGTATGTGTTTACCCGGTTATACTGGACCTCAATGTGAGACAGGTAGGATACTACGAAACGGCATCTTAAAAATTACATGAGTATATTAAAAATAATCTTGAATTATTATCTGCAATAAACAACCATGTTGATCAAATAAAAAAAATTAATAATGCAGCAGTTCATTATAGTGACATATTTCGAAGTAATGAGTAAGCGCTTAGTACTGTTGATATAAGTAAATTTAGAATTCAAAAATCTTCGATGTGTTAAAAAAATTTAAAAAGCCGAGACCTGTTAAAGCAGTTACGTAGCAGAAGAACTGCTAATGGAATATGACTGATTGAAATCAACCTGAAATAAAACAATAAATAAACGTATGCGTTTGATTTTTGTTAATTAATTACTAAATACCGAAGTCACTGTGAATTTACTTTCTGCATATGCGCATTTCGACAACTTATGTCTAATCAGTGCAGATAAAATCTAAACGTTTCGAAGATCATAAACTCAAAGATGTTTGAGAACTAATAGAGAACAAATAACCAAAGTGATCTAAATTTAAAGCCAAAATCAGCTAAGGACAGAGCTTTGTATGAGGGAGATACTCCTTAGTTTTCAATAAAATTTACAAAATTTTAGATATTGGAAGGTTTCAAAAATAATCGGCTTTCGGGTCAGCACCGAATTATTGACTACTAGGCTGGTGAATACCATCGGGGACTAACAGTCCACCAGCAGTGGCATCGACCCAGTGGTAACAAATAACTAAATACCGAACTTACTGTGAATTTACTTTCTGCATATGCGAATTTCGACAACTTATGTCTCATCAGTGCAGATAAAGTATGTAAATTAACATAAATAATAAATGTTGCAAAATTAATAATCATTTGTATCGTTAAGGTTCAAACAATGATTAAATTATTTTGTGTCTTACAGATATAGATGAATGTGAAAGCAATCCTTGCTTACGGAATGGAACTTGTATTGATTTGGTAAACTCTTACACATGTACATGCTCAAATGACTCTACTGGTGAAAATTGTGAACTTTGTAAGTATACTAGAAAAATAAGTATATTAAGCATTTTTCAATTTTAATTCAAATATATTCAATCGTATATATTTCCCTTTTAATTTTTTATCATGCGTTCTCGAAAACAGGTTTTTCTTGAAGTTCTTTTCTTGTGCTTTGCGTTTACTATTTGTTTCGAAAAGTCCATTACAAAATATGTCATCTGGCAAAGAGGGTTTATTTCATGTACTGCAAATCATATCGATTGTTAATACTACAATTCAGGAAACACTCATCTCAGGTAAAGTCGACTTGCAATATTCGGGAATTTTAGCTTTTTCAAGTCTATGATTAATTATGCCAATTCGAGATCATATTAGTATCCAAAATATTTAAGTTAACATATTGTTGAACATTGAAAATTCACAAATGCGAAAATACCATTAGTAAACACCCTTTTTGATGATGGGTAGGTTATTTGTGATAATCAGAATCTAGGGTTAGTATTGTTTAATTTATCTAATAAAGCTAATGAATACCAATATATCCAAATGTTTAATTAATCTTCATGAAGTTAACAATTATTGATTCACTAGTGTGTTATTGACTTAAATACATTGTAATTAAGAAACTGTCCTTACAATATCACAGTGTTATTATAGCACTAACTCGGTCAATGCAGAAAAAGTCAGCCAATATCGATTTTCATGTATTTACCTTGTTCCGATCCGTTCTCCTACCTTTCAATTCAAGGTGATGAAAAAAGCAAGAAAAATTAATGACTGATTGAAATGTGAAAAGCAATGTTTTTAGGTTTGTATGAGTGGAAAATATGGAAGTTGTAGCATTAACAGCTGTTTTATTTACTTGAAAAAAGAAGATAGTCAAAAACCTCAAATGAAATATTGATAATATTCGACTCCTGTGGTAAAATCTCTGTTGTCTATACAGGAACACATTTCAGTCCCTTTATTTTCATGTTAAATACTGGAGTTTCAAGGCTAAACGTCTGGGAAATGTTTATGGATTTATCTACAACTTAACATTTTCAACCCTAGACATTTGTCTGATTTAAATTATAAATCGTACAATAATGAATGGCATGCTGTAGATCAAGGTGTGGTCTTAACTGATACCATATTGTTATGATAAAACCAACAATTTTTTGTAAAACAGTAACGGGCGACGGCATTTGTGTGCTCTTGAAAGGGAGAGGGGTTGGCTGTGCAGATGGACCTGCTTCAGCGGAACAGTCTCATACATAGAAACTTAACTGTGATATGACACTTATGATAGCGCAGATATTTTGGGAAGCAACAATAAATGCTGGATCTAGTCTGGAACGGATATTTCAAAGTTCTTTAAATGTTAAATGGTATTCATTTGTAAGGACTAATTTGATGTCTCCAAGATGGCCCAAGGCGGAAGGAAGTGAACAGTGATGTTTGCTTTGATAATTAGCAGGAAATGAATATTTATTGGTAGTAGATATTGAAGATTAGATATTAAAAAATGAATACTTAAATTAGCTTGTGAGAATATCCTTTCAAAACTTCGCAAACTTTGTGTTGCGCAAAATCGAAAGTTTTGAATAGGACAAAATCAGTAATTCACTAATGGTACTAATCTATAAAAAAGCAACACAAGGACTATAAGGGCAACGGTTGCAATATGTCTCTACATTTCAGATCAAGTGAAAGAAATATTGCAAATTCAAAAGGTGATAGAAAACAAAATAATATGATACAAAAAGGAACTATATTGTATTTTTGGACTGAAAAAATCTCTTTATGACTCTTCTTTTGAGAGCAACGTGTTTTATTTGTTTTATATAAAAAATAGTTCTCTCTCAGAAGTGATAAAATAAAATCTGATCTTTACGAGTTTCATTACCCACCAACATGGATCGTAGAAGGTTAGCAGCGACTAGCGCAAGATATGCATCAATTGTAGAAATTGCCATCTGAAGAACTCAAAAAGAAATGCATTTTGAATTATAAATTATGATAAAAATATTACGGTTTGAACTAGCAGTCTTTCTTCCTATCAATGATATTAAAGGTCTATTAAAAACACACCGTGAAATGATATTGTGTACATGCATATCAGACAAAAGTCTTTTACAGATGTAAATTTTTGAATGATTTTTGTAGGATTCGAACTCGTTCTGTATTGGTTGTAAGACTTCAGTGTTACCAAAAAACCATGCTTTCCGACACTTGTTCAGCACATAAATTCGAAATAAATCGTCTAATGAAATTGAAAATTCAGATCAGAGGAGGTTCGAAATTTATCCCTTGTCAAAGTTATGGAAATTTTTTATCGGTTGCCTCTGTCATGGAAACCACAAAATGATAGGAAAATAAAATGCTCCCAGTTGGATAAACTTATAAATTTATATTTGTAAACGTTATTAATGTATATAGTTATCGTTTATAATCTTTAAATAGGGATGGACCATTGTTCACTTTCGCCTTGTCTACATGGTGGTACCTGCACAAATAAGTATGGTAGTTTTGATTGTAGCTGCACAGCTGCCTGGCATGGTGATTTGTGTGAATTAAATTATGTCAATATAACTGATGTAGGCAATAAATTGTCTTTTTCCTTTATGAAATTGTTGAAACATTTATTCAATAATATATAAAGTATTTCATGGAGTAAAATTTCGTGAAGCAAATCTCGTGGAGTACAATTCTGAAGTTATGTTAGCATATTTGCAGCTGTGTTCATACTTCTTACGTCTATATTTAACATTTTTTACCAAAAGATAATAAATGTGACAAAATACAAAAAAAAGAAGATTTGTGTATATTCAGTTTGGAAAATAATCGAAAATAACCGATTGAATTTTTCCGGACATTATTTCAAAGATAAGATAACAGTAAACACCTACAACGGTCAAAATTGCAATCACAAGCGACAACCCACATAGGAACTACACTTAGAAAACCCGATAACAGACTAAAAGACAAACATAAATTACGATAGAAACACAGGATAGCCGGAATTGGTACCGGCACGAACAAAAGCTAGTGGTAGAGTTAAACCGGTTTATAGGTACCAACACCTCCCCTTTATCTATCCCGTTTCTCTATAGTATGATAAACAAACGAACAAAACCCAATACAGGTAGAATACAGTATGCATATTTGGACCGTACGCTTACAGTCGGGATAATATTTAAAATGTTTGTCTGTATCTAGTTAAATGTAAATAGTAGTCATATATGTTATATATGCGACCTCGGCCCACCATAGATTGTTTCTGAAATTAATACAGGTAAAAATGTCGTGGAAAGACAAATTCAAGTAATTGTGTGATATGTTGAGTAGGTTGATATTAATGAAAAAGTGGAGGAAATACTAATTATTATATAGATTGTGGTAAAAAATTTAAATTTCTCAGTGAAATAAAAATGATAATTAACTGTGAAATTATTTTCCATAATTTCACTGTAGGAAGTTACGTCACAACAGGCGTTGTCAACGTTGTTGTTAAGTAAACGTCTCAGTGGATTAACATCGAAAAATAATCCACTAAATAATAGAAAAGATGATCTATATAATAAAAACAATAACTAATCCTAGATTCTTATTATCGAAAATATTCAACTCATGATCGAAAAACTTTGAATTACTGCGTTTTTTGATCATTCGTTGAATATTTTGCGATAATCAGAATCTCGGATTAGTTATAGTACAAATGTTTTGAAATATTGAAAAGTTTACAGATTTTGATTGCCTTTGTCAGCAATTCAGCAAAGACAAATAAAAATATGTATTCATAAAGAAATACTTTAATGATTCATTTTCCTTTTGTGTTCCCCAATGATGTCTTGGCGTCATTCTGTTTTTTTTGAAATTAGCATGAAATACAATGAAGTAGTTAATAAAAAAAATCTCCTGATCATGTACCACTAGACCGGCTCGAACACATTAATTTGGATCCTCGTCCTCGATTCGCAAACTGGATCACATCATTATTGCATTATAATATCTGCCTAGCATTTTTTCCAGTAGAACTATATTCTCGCCTACCTCGTTTTTTAGACTCAACTGGTCGTCATTTACACACCTACAGTATGTAAATTGCTGCTTGAGAGAGTGATAAATCATCATTTTGTCATACAGCTGACAACAAATGATATGAGTACGCGGTGTCAGTAGTCTCTTACAATTCAAGCTTGTTAAAAACTTATGATAATATTGTGAAAGTAATTCTATTCATGGACATCATGTTTTGTGGTTTTCATGAATATTTTTATTTCGCTGGTACTTAAATTCTTGGTTTGGAATTCTATAAATTAAAACATATTCTATTGGTACTTCATTTCGTCTTTTAGCGACCTCAAAATTCATGCACGAAAATTGGAACCCAACAAACAATAGTACCGTTACAGTATTTATAAGTTGATACCTATTTTTGTTGGTATATATGTTTTAAGGAATGTTGCCTGTATATTCAATTTTTCACAATGTTTTCATAAACAATTTACTATAGATATCAACAACTTTGAAAAAAAAAAAACTGACAACAAGTATGATTTGCTTGGAAGTATATAAATGAACAAATACAAAATTTATAGAGTTTATTTAGAAACCCCAAAAAGCAAACATTATATCAGACCTTATAGAGAAAAACCTTACTGTCAGACCAAAATCTCACTCAGAATGAACTCCATAGAAAAATAAAATTATGGACTTTGGGAGTGTTACAATATTCTATACTCGGCATATTTTGAGACAGAAAATAGAATAAAATAAAGACCAATTACATGACTGGACCTGCGTCACCGTCACTCATGTTCAACTTAGAATGTGTGTTTTTTTCAATCTAACAGAATGTCATGTATAGGTTAACCAATGCAAACAAGTATTCATTTACCTCATTACCAAAACATTCTTCAAATTCAAGTTATAATTGAGATTATATTAAGTTGATCCTATTACTGTAATAAACAAAAAAAGAAGAAAAAAACAAAACTAAACAAAGCATAAAATGAAAATAGTCCATATCACTTTAGCAAAGCTGAAGACCATACCGGAGTTTCAAATAAACACATACTTAGAATCTTTATTAGAAAATATATGAAAGCAATGCAAAATTCAACAGTAGCTGCCCATGATCAGTGCGTTTAAAACTCTGCAACGTCTCTGGACAAAAATTGAGTACCATGATGATATAATATAATAGAATAAAGTACAAGTTCAATAATAAATAAATTGATTTTTTAAAATCAAAACTGGTCTAAAGGGGAGGTTCACATCACCAATGTGTTCAAACAACAGTGCAAACTTCAAGAGGTATTTAGTAATAGATGTTAATCTTTCAGATTACAAAAACCAGGCACTGTAATGTTAAAATATGCTGAAAAAATGACTAAGTTCAACAATGAATTAATTAGACAATTTTTATCCAAATCTCACTAAAAGGGGAGGTGCACATCTTCAATGTATTCAAAACAACTGTGAAAAGTTTCAAAAGCATCAGGTATAAGGAGTCAGAGTTTCAGCTTACATAAACTCAGTAACGTAATGTTAAAATTTGATGAAAAAATTACTAAGTTCAACAATAGATAAATTCCACAATTTTTATCCAGATCTCACCAAAAGGTGAGGTGCACAACTTCAATGTGTCTAGAACAACTGTGTAAAGTTTCAAAAGTATCGGGTTAAAGGTGTCTGTGTTTAAGATTACACAAAATTGGTATCCAAAAGCGTGACGGACGGACGGACGGACGGACGGAGTCGAGCGGCTCCTAGAACTGCGGTCACCGTTGGTGACGCAGGTAATAAAGAGGGTAATTTTTTAATCTAAAGTCAATGTTGTCTTATTATGACCCAATAAGGAGTTTTCATGAGAATTATTCAATTACTCAATATATGAAAAAAAAATAAATAATTAAGTACCGGACCTAATGCAATTTAGTTTCTGCATAAATGCAAATTAAAACTACTAAAATATTTATATCATTCGTGTATTTCACATGTACAACTAAAAGATATTGTCAGTATACCATAATAGTCAACATAAGATGAATCGTATTCACGTTACTGTTTTGCATGTATATGGTTTAGATTCAAATTCTTATTTCAGGTATGCATAGATCTGGGATACACGGATTGTTCATGTTTAATCCGTCAACTGAAATCTACGAAAAAGTACAGCAAATTTATATTAGGACCCATGGGTTTATCTACAGGCTTTTTCATCTCCTTGTCTGTGTATGGTATATTTATTATGTATTCTAATTTCTTTCTTAGAAATGATTCTAAGATACACCCACAATTGCCATCAAATGGACATACTGAAACGATGACTACAGAGGTTATGAATTTTCATTGAAAATCTGTTCCTTTAACCCTCCATGAAGGCATATTAAGAATTCCATAATTTTTGCAGAAGACTTTTAGGATTTATTCAAACAAATTCTAACGTATTATAATTTATAAAATCAGAGAAGTTTGAAAGTCTGACTCAAAGTCAAAATTAGACGCTTGAAACACCTTAAAAAGGTTATCGTGAATCTGTGATTTTGACAGATCAATAAGAATCTAGATAGTTTAAATACATTAAATCATGAAAAGTATTTGGATAAATACATCAAACTAACATTTATTGGTATATTTTTCGTATTGGTCATACTATATCGGTTTTTTTTTTTCAAACTGTCAAAGATTGACATCTCAAAACTAAAATGTATGACATACGTGATGATTTCAACTTTCTTATCATCATTCCTTGCATTTAGTAACATCCATTCCAATACCCCATACTGCGTTAATGTATCTCATACGATATACTTAAGCATACGAGGACTTTAAAATCAGATGTTTATTACTATCCAGTAAACCTCTCATCCATGAATATAACCCGGGAGGGGGGTCTCAACCTATACTTTTGTGTACATACGTACGGCTGAGATTTTCAAAACACCCCCATTCATATATTTAGTATTTTGAAAAACCATACCCATTCATATATTTCCGTTGAAAATCCGGACCGAATCAAATGTTGTGATCTATTTATGTTTTATTGTTTCCAGTGCAAATATTGCACACTTGACACTGTTTTTGTAATCTAATTTACTATAAGGTTAATTTTTGTTACATTTAATCTCAATAATTAAGATTGAATGTAACACAAACATGATTTTAATAATGGTATGCCAAATTACCTACCCAATGATATAACAGATTGATGAAAATTGCACCCCATTGAAATATTTGACCTGTCAAAAAAGTGACCCGTTCCAGCGGTACGTCTGTGTATACCAATATATAGGAAGAGACCCCCCAGGGAATATAAAGAGGAAAGATGGAACCTAGCATCCCGTAAATTCACAAGTTTGTTGACCAAATAACTAAATACCGAAGTTAATGTGACTTTTGATTCTGCATATGCGCATTTCGACAAATTATGTCTCTTCAGTGCAGATAAAATCTTAATGTTTGGAAGACGATATAGTTAAAAATGTTTAAAAACAAACCAATGCTTAAGCTTTGCAGTTAGCCACTGGCGTGTCTAAATTAGACTACTTCTATCAAAGAGTCGATTCGCTTAATTATGACATCTTGTTCTTAGGTACCATTTTACTTTGGACATATCATTTCTCTCATGACATTTTGATAAAAATAAAATAAAACGATATGTAAAAGTAAAAGGTTAATTTCGACTTAATTATAAAAAGTGCGTGTTAACACGATAAATAATATAATTTGTGGACTATAAAACATTTAAGATAGATGTTCGGTGACCAAGAAATGTTATTATACTTTTCCAGTCATCAGAATTTTCACAAAATTCAAAAGCAAATGATAACAGTGAAAACGTACAATGGTAGAAAGATACAATCACATGCCTTAAGGTAGAAGACCTAGGTTAATGGAGATAACTCTTTAAATCAACAAGGATTTTGACACAGTCAGGTTCAATGGTGCTTTTTAAGCATTTATGTGAAAAAGAATCATAATCATCTGTGTTACTTAGAATCTTACAATATATTAATGAAAATGTTTAAAACAAACATACAAGTGATTTTTAAGAGTTAGGTCCCTTAACCTAGGTCTACCTCCTTAATCTGCATGTCAACTGCACTAGAACAACATACAAATGAAAGACATACGACAAACGTCAACCACGATAGTAACTCAGATTAAGGATGAAGTAAGGTGAAATTTTATAAATCTACAATTTTTAAATTGTTACTCTTTATGGAAAGAGCATTGTAAAGGAATAAAGTAAGCTAAAAATATTGATAGTTTATGGGCCTTGCTTTCAAGATATTTCACATTTTAAAAAAATGGCAGGAAAGGCTATCTTGGACTTTCACCTTAGTATAGCATGGACACAATATTGATTTGTTTCACATGGAAGGAAAATCTAAAATCTAATAAAATCTTGCTTACTGACTTAAAATGAGCTTCTGGAGACTTTGTTGACTAGAAAATAGGGTATAATGGGGCAAAATATTTTACATAGTAATACTGGATAAAATCAGAGAAATCCGAAAGACTTTTACAAATTGCAGAAACCTCACCTTACTACATCCTTAACAGAACTTTGTAGTGGCATTAGCAAACGCTAGAAGTATTGCAAAAAAGAATTTGGGTACCTAAACCCTTTTTTCTATGCTGTTTTCATATAGAAAAATAAACAAAGAAATAAAAAAGATTGACCATTAACTTCAACACTATTATTACGAAAAAGAAAATAATGAGACAAAACGAAATTTATGAAGATGTGTCAAATCAAATCATGTGTTCACTTCCTTTATAAAACTTCTTAAAAGAATTTGATAATTCAGGAAATCCATGACATTGTTGCCATAATTTGGAAATGATAGTAAGATTACACTCATTAATGTCGTCAAAAACACATATAAATTTTGCTCAGACTATATGCGTTTTATCAATTTATGTGGTAAATATGAAATTCTGGTATTGAAGTTTTTAGACAGAAAAAGCCTTTTCCAATAACTTGTCCAAATAACTCATGTTATGTCTCTGTTTCTATGTTGTTTCCGATGTTGCCATTGTCCTTGGATTATTTGTTTTGGATTGACATTTCGGTTTTCACTTACTTTGTTAGTAGTTAATAACTGATTGGGCCAGAGAGGATCTCATCCGATTGGAAAAATCAGATGTCTACTTTGGCAAACGAATACCGGAACAAAAATGATGAAATTGGATTTCCAAAATCAAAGATCCAAAAACCAAGAATATTATGCACTGACTTTATTAATGATCTATTTATTAATATCATGTTTAGCTGTGACTAACAACATCACACGGTGATAGAAATAACAAGGTAACTACCGAAATAAGACGTCGACGAACGACAGTACAGGCATAACATGTTAAGTGACTGTAGTCCATGGACCAGAATTACCCCGTGCACCCACACACACACGCCTCCAAACCCTACCCATTTGTTAAGTCCGCTACATTCCCTCTTCAAAATATGTTGACAACAGCATAACCAGCACGCACTGGTGGAACACGGCCCATTTTTTGACCCACCTACCGAAATTTTTGTAAATAGCGCAATTAAACTACCCATACCCCTATGAAATATTACCAAAAAAAAAAAAGTTTTCATTGAAATTGCGAAAGTTTAATGGTCTATAGAACCCGAAATGCATGTCAAGTCCCAAGTCTTCAAATTGGTTTTGTATTTTTAAATCTATTTTCTTGAATATAAAATATGTCAACGTGGTGTTAACATATTTTTAATAACCACAGTTTTATTTTCAAATAGAGCAGAAAAAACGGGAAAACGGGAACTTCCGACAGAATTTCGAGCAGAAGGATCAAACAGGGACCTCTTAAAACATTTAAATACACTTTATAAATGGTTTTCTGTATGTTAGCATTAGTAAAATACAAACATGAATTTGCATGCGACTTTATCTTTTTATCATTAAGGGTCTGAATATTTTAAATTTTCCTTTAATTTTGGCATTTGTGAACCCAAATAAATCTTAAACTAAACATTTGTTTCATTCAATTTGTTGTTTATATATCATACATCATTATTACAAAGGCATGTATTTAAATTTGTACGATCTAAAAGTCAGAAATTAATAATTTGGAAAATATGTAAAATTCCGAAAATTTAATTTTTTTAAAAACTTTATACCAAAAATCTAAATTTTATGGACTTTTGTGGTGTTGTTTTACCAACATTGTATCACAACTGATACAGTGATGAAATTGGATTTCCAAAATCAAAGATCCAAAAACCAAGAATATGGTTATATAAGGCATTAAAACTCGATAAAAAATCGATATTTATTTTATCTGAAATGAATTAACAGCTAAAAAATCGGCATTTTCGCAATTGGGTCTGTAAGTCTCGTCATGTGACTCACGAGAATCAACGATAAACAGGCAATTTGAAAACGTTTCCCGCCGAAAAATGACGTCTGAGGATTGTGACGTACAAATTTTTGTTTGAAACGTCATATATCTTTGTTTAAAATGTAACTTCCGGGTACAATATTTGATCCCGGAAGTTCCAAATTTGTACGAGACTTACATGCCCTATTGGGGTACATTTTTTATATTGCAAGATCAAAAAAATGCGTAAAGTGGCCAAAAGTATGTTAATTGTAAAGGATAATAAATTAGCTTCAATTTGGTACCAAATTTCAGTACAGCTAACTTATGAAGCTTCAAAAATGAAACGAAAATACAAGAATTTCCTGTGGTGTACTATAAAAGTATACTGTCCATACGTTCAGGTTATAATCGTGTTAACATGTTCAGTTTTGAAGAAGGGATAAAGAAGGACTGAAAATAAACGGCTTGGATCATATGTGTGTTTGTGGAGGGGGGAAGTAATTTCAGTCCCTAGCCTACAGGAGTGGGTTAAAATTTTGCATTTCATAACTCCGCAATTTGTCTCCAATGTTTAAAAATGTACTCAAATTAAAGGTCAGGCATGCTTAAACGATAATAAGTCCACTTTTTAGGTTAAATACAAACTCTTTAAGAAATCTACATCCCAACAACAAATCAGTGGAAATTGTAGAAAACTGAAGATAACCATTCTACACACATTTTAGAAGGATTAAATATAACTCACTTAAACAGTTTAATTGTAATTAAAAGGTATTTTGTATGTCCTAAGACAAACTTCAAATAAAATATTACATTGAAGCATTTGAAGTATAAATATTTAGTATTTTTCCTAAAATTTTCAGGGGGAGGGTCCTTTTTCGACATTTGCTAACCTAACAGAAGATTGAAACAAAATTTTTTGGATTCAATTTTGTGCTTAAACATCATAAAACGTTATTGCATAGGCAATTAAAAGATATCATATTAGATTTTAACGATCCCAGCATTGGAAAGTCATAATATTGAAAATATTGTAAATCCAGAAAGTTCCCATTTTTCAAAACATTTGACATGAAAATAAAAATCTTTTGATTCTAATGGTATTATTTTTCAATTTTGAAACTTGTGTAACAACTGATAAGTTGAGCACAAAAACAAAAACAGCAAACTTTCAAAGCTGTATATCTAATCGGTTATTTTATCATTGTTAATTGAATTAAGCTTTGATTTAATACCAAAATTTTGTTCATTAAATGCATCAATAGAAAATTAAGAACTAAAAAGATGAAACTTGTGTGGAAAAGGAAATATAAGAATTTAATGTGGTCCCATTCTGTCTTTGTGTGCAGGTATGTTCATGTTAACATGTTTTGTTTTTTTTTTGAAGAGGGGACTAAGGAGGACTGAAAAAATGGTCAAGATGGGAAGAGTGTAGGGTGCATGGAAAGTGATTTTAGCCCATGGCCTACCACATTAATAGTTTATATTTCACTACGGTATTTTTAAGTTTAATATTGATGACTAATTGCACTTTCAATTAAAAAAAAATAACCAATACTAGTTTGGCCAAAACCAACATTTTCTAATGAAGTACGGAGGCACACGAAATTAAATGTGCTTGACGTACTGGTCTGTATTTGTGACAAAGTAACCAAATTAAATCTTTTGTTTTTAATTGTTCGGCATTTAAATTTATAATCAATACTTGTCATTTATTTAAACTGGGCATATACAAATACTGTTATTATAGCATGTGTATCAATATATCGATCTACCATGTAACTTAACTGGATAATGGGAATAATCATCCAGCTTGTTTTGTTTATGTTGAATTTTGGTAAGAATATTTATTGTATCAAATTTTCTTTTCTCTAGTACTTTTTTCAAGGTAAATATTTTTATGGGAAAATACGAAATGAGGAAAATGGGGCCCAGGTACTAACAAAATAACGAAACAGAATTTTCAACAGCAGTATTATAAAAGTCAAAGTTGGTGCAAAACCCTGTGAAAATTTGTAAACCGCCGCCCTGACCAGGTATTTCAATAGTTTATGGCCGGTTTTATGGCGCGCAAAACCTCCCCTTCCATTGCGGTAGTGTCCAGTACAAGTCTTTAGCAATTGCTTTTATAATGTCCTAGACAATGAAAAAAAGTTCATCACAGAGCGGCTGGGAGGGGCAAGAGGGGTTTCTCTGACAGTTAGTCTCTTTAATTTTAACAGTATATTTAAATCCATGATAAAAGCCACAAAACAAGTAATAGTTTTTTTATGATTTACAGCAAACAGTGCTTGTTATTTCCCTTTCACAGTAAACATAAAGTAAAATTCTAACAGCACAGAATACAAAAATGGTAAAAAATGTTAATGACAGATTAATTTGGCAAAGAACATTTAACAACCAGCTGAAAATGCCCAAAAATGCACAAAACACATAAACAGAAAATGTCAAGCTCCCCCATCCAATCCCAGTACTAAGTAAAAAAAGGAACATTTAATCACAATTAAGAAAGATACTTTAATTTTTTTCACCACCACATTTAAGTCATTCTAATTAAAATTTGGTTGAATAATAGTCAATTTGGATGACTATGCTAGCAGCCTAAATAAACACTATGGGCCATTTTGTAAATAAAAATCTGGTACCTTATAGTACAAATTAGGTAAGTGAGAAGTTTTAACCATAAAACAAAAGCTATTCCAAACAGATCGCCGTGTAGTGTTTATTGAGGATGCTAGTTATGCAGATTGTCATTCTACAACTTGCATCCCTTCGGTACATATAAATTTAATTTATTTGAAAAACAAACACATCGTAGATTTTAATAGGCGATAGGGAAGCAATAACCAGTGACGTATAAAAATGCTCTACTCGAGAAATATAAAATATACTTTTAACATTCCAAATATCACTATCATGAGAGTGCGAATGGGAAAAACGGTTAACTTGCATTCTCAGTAAAGTTTACTTCCATTCTAAATTTTTTGTCGCCTGATATATCTGGATTTTTCTCATTAAAACCGATATTTGTTACATGATTTAAGAAATAACTGTTGCATCCCATTTTCTTAATACTTCTTGTTAAACGTACGTTCTATATCTTATTTTTTTCTTTTCAACACACATAATAAAATCGACAAATTGAGTGTCTTCGTGTCAGTTATTTGACTTAAACGCCATTTTAAGTACAAAAACACCATCAACAGTTTACAATCTTATACATTATAAACTTGAAAGCATTTCGTGCAGTCACGTTTCATATTAACCGATATATATCTTATGTATAAAACGTTTTTTTATATCATACTCATGAACTTGAATTATTTTATATATTTTTCTACATTTTCGTAGACCTTCACACTCTTAAAATGTTTAGGGGGTACTTCCTATATATATTGGTATACAGGTACGTGCGGCGAATTTGGATGCTAATTTTACAAAATGTATTATTTATTTGATGATCATTTCCCCCTTTAATATTTATATTGGTCTCAACAGATCTGGTATTAATTTGGTCTGAAATAATAATTGTAATTTCTTTGTATTTTATATGTTGTAGAAATTGACAGTAATAGAGAAATCTGAAAATGAGTTTTGTACATCGATTTAAAACCCAAAGAATAAAAATTGTTTTATTTGTAAAGCGTAGAACTGCATAGCAAAAATTTGGAATTGTTTAATATTTTCAAAATACTCATTTATATTTTGTTTTCCATATTTAAAGAGCTGTTACTTTTATTGATATCATTTTTATTTGTTTGTGAACACCCAAGTAAATTATGACAATTTTAGGGAGTACAATAACCAACTATAGCATAAATCAGAGTCAACTTTAGCCCACTACACAATAAACTATAGCATATAAATAACATTCTAAAGCATCAATCGTTCATTAAGCTCTTTGTCTGCACAATATTGAGCATTTATTTTAATTATTGTACCCCTGTTTACAAATCAAATATTAAAGTAGTCGTTTGTTGGTGATTAGCAAACAAAATATAAAGTTTTATGTCAGATCGTACTATTGTTAAAACTCATCATAGTAAACTATCGCTCCTCTTGACTTTTCATGCATGAAGACTGTAGCCCTCGTGCAAGTAAACTTTCGCTCTTAGGACAAAGCCCTATCGCATTTACTGGAATTTTCAGCCGTAACGATATGATGTGGCTTGACAACGATGTACCTAGGTTTCTAAATGCAAAAGACATGTTTTGTAAAAACAACAGATGTTTTAATAATGAAATTATTACCTAAAATCATAGGTGGCTAAAATGCCTTTAAATACATTGTATATCAAATTTTAAATTATTCTGTGATATAAAGGTATTTGTTATCACAATAACGTCTATGACTAATATATCTCAACGTTAAATACTAATTTCTGTTCGAAAAAATTGTGTTTTTAACCAAAAAGCCACATTTTTCGTCTAGTTGATTGTTGTTTTCCCATAATACATCTGGAACACACAAGTCAATTTCGCAGGGAATGCAAGTCAACCGTTTTCCCTTTCGCACTTTCATGATAGTGAATATCATATACCATTTGTTATGCAGTGGACTCGTTAGATGGTGATATTTTTCTGCAATAAGTCAACAATCACTGATTATAGAGTAAAAGGGATAACAAGAAACACCTAAAATGGTTGAAAGAAAAACAAAGCCACATGCGGCAATGTACCAAGAACTGCAAAAAAAAGCAACAAATAGAAGACACAAGACAAACAAACAGCCGGACATGGTGGTAGGGTTAAACCGGTTAATGGTTACCTTAAACTCTCTATTCTCCACCCCCTTTCCCTGTTGTGTAATAAACATACGAATAAAACTCAAAACAGGTACACTACTAACTCTGCAACCAGAATATTGAAAAGGAAAAGGACAAAACGTAAATTTGAAAGATGGGTGAAGGAGTGCTCGTCGCTAAACTGCCGGCTAGCTGAAGGAGCCTAGTATGCTGGTAAAACACTGTTGCACTACGGAAGAAAAATCAGGTATTTTAGTAGACATCGGCAGTAAATTGTGTGTCACTGGATCCGAAAGCCAATTTAGGGGACATATGCAGAATATCCTGTCGATATCCCATATAACGTAAAGAATGTAAGTTACGTCCCAGCTTTTCTGGATTTTTTATCAGTTTCTAGCATTTTTAACAACAGTTCCGTTAAATCTGGGGTGAGAAATGACCTTAGTAATAAGCTCTTCGCCAGTGACATCATACTTTGAATCAAATTATCATATCTTCTATGAAACTTTTCAAATGTATTTAACAATTTATGAAATATGTGACCTTGTTGTAAGAGTTTGGTTGTAATAGTAATGTAACGTTGATACAAGTCGTCGAGAGTAGACAAACGCTTGCAAATCAGACCAATTGAGGAATATAAATTCCGTAGAAAGGAGCTAGAGGAAAATCGCCGTGAAGAAAAGGGAAATCAGTCATACTAAAATCAAAATCATCCCTTTTATCGTATATTTTAGTATTTTATTTTACCAGAGTCAAAAATGAAAATTATATCAAGAAAGGCATTATTTGGAATTATTGTTAGCTTTTTTTCAAATTTCAACTCTTATGGGAAAAAGATGTCAAAATAATATAAGAACTGAGTATAATAAATAGTAAGGATATCGTCAATATACCTACTGTTATCAATGAAAATAGTAATAAGTTTATCACTTTTTTGTACCGTTTAGCTTATATTCCACTTATGCAAAAATATTTCAACATTTATAATTTGCCAATCAGATACAATTAAAACATGAGGTTCTCAAGAGTCTGTTTCGTTAAGTGCCCACATCTCACTATTTAACAACGCCAAGTTTTCTTACATTCGACTTGATGAGTGCCCTGTGTTTGTCTATATGTTGTAGTTGTCCACTAGCTTAAGACACTAGTGCTGTTGTCGGGCAAAGGATGACAGTGATTGTAAGAGCACTTTGCCAGTTTAATTGATGTTTGTTGACAATCCTGCACCCATAACCAAGAAAGACATGGATGTAGCGTTGCTCGACAATTAGCAAAGAATTCCGCTTAAACCGGTGCTAGGGGCCGTCTTGAACTTACTATGAGGTATGAGCAAAGCTCATTGTTGAAGGCCTCATGGTGACAATAAAAGCGTTGTTCCTTTGCTTGTTTTTTACCATGTATTTGTAGAGACTTTGTCCCATGTGCATTTACTCCATATCCTTTTATTCACCATTAAATAATCCAACAAGGAATACGGTATGTTGACCATGGCTACTTTTCGGACGAAAATAACTGGACAAATTGTTTACTATTGTGGCCACATTTGGTTCAAAATTATGTGGTTGCAAATAGTTTTGAATGCATTCCAATAATGTTCTAAGTTAATCTATGACCCCTGCTGTCAGCTATCTTCGCTGGTGTACCAAATTAATAAACAATTTTCAAAATGGATCATCAATAGATCATTTTCCACCAGTCTGGATTTACAGCCCAAAAAAATTGAGAAACAAAATGCGTTAGTGAAACACTAGATACAACCCCATATTCTAGTAAATTACATTCCAAAACTGCCAATTTTACAAATTTTTGACCTCCGTGACCTTGATATTTCATTTGACCTAATTTTTGGCATATTTATGTTTCTTTTGACCACAGGGACTTGTTTTGACTAGGCCTATACACTTGCCAAAATTAAAATCTATTTTACAGAGTACAATAAACCTACAGGGAAACACTGCATCAAAATCTGACATAAAATTTATAAAATTCCTTTTTTTTCAATTTGCTCCCTATGGGCCTCTTGTTTCTCAAAACCGGTAAATGCTACCTTTAATCCTTCAGCATACTCCAGTTGCGCAATGTTATAAGCAATAAAATACAGTCACCCCGTCTAAATGCAACAAATTAAAAGGATTCTAAAGTCAAATATGGAAAAACAGCCAAGTTAACTCCCTTTTAATCTCTTTGACCTTGACATTTGACCTAACCTATTTTTTGCATATTTATATTCTTCTTGACTAGAGCAATACACATGCTAAGTATAAAAAGTCCATCTTACATAGTTCAAAAGTTATAGCCAAGGTTCAAGTTTCGGACACACAGACAAACAGACAGACAGACAGGACAAAAACAATATGCCCCCGATCCTCGATCTGGGGGTATAAAAAATATATCATTATCAGCATTATCAGGAAACCATTCATAATTTTTCATGATTTTATTCAACATATAAACAGAAAATATTTTGTTCATTTCTTCACCTCCTTTATTATGCAATCATACCAAACATCGACAACCGTGGAAAGATAATTATCTATTACGTTATGAGTGTGTATAACATTTTTCATGTTAAGTATTGAAATAGCTATAAGTGATTTAAAAATATAAATGCATTTTAAGTCACTAGTTTTACTAGGTTAAGTTTCTTATTTCATGTCCGTGAAAATATATTCTAAAAATAAATTCTTCATATCAGCCGAACTTATTCATGTGAATTTTTGACGAAATAAAAGATACAAAAGAAAAAAAAGAATCTCAAAATGCGAAACCAAATACTTCAATTATTTTCTAAATAATCCTAATTGTTATATATTGAAAATTTCCCTTATGCTCTCCTGAACATCAAAAAAATATTAACATTTTTGTTAACATACCTCCCTCCAATTAACATTTGTATAACAAAAGTGAAAAAATGTAGTTTTTGAATGTTGAAAATATTTGCAGTTGGATTGATTGATTAATTGATTAAAGTTTTCAAACTTCAGCAATATTTCAGATATATCGTGGTGAGAACTGTAAAGAATACTAAACAGTTATAATAAGTATAAAACATATCAATATAAAACCATATAGCTTTATACAAGTCAAAACAAACATGTAAAATGTTAAAAAACATAGTAGAAGAAATTTTGGTTGAACTGAAACAACATAAGAAATTAGAAACTATTTTAAAATTGATTCATCTAAATCTTGCTAAATACATTGGTTGCTTTTAAAAATTAATTCTAATGCAACATTTATATAACGAAGATTTTGATTGGTCAAAACTGACCGTCAATTCCACCATCGTCACACCTGGGACAAAAAGGGTTCCCTGTTCAGTCTGGTTCCTAATATTGTTACAAATTGACGAGTTAAAATAGAACATGAAATTGATTTGTTGCATTAGAATCGCAATAACAGTACATTATTTGAATACCCGAGGGCGTCAATCTTGATTTGACGGTCAAAATATCCGTTTACAGGCTCCGCTTCGCGTCGCCTATAAACTGCATTTTGACCGTCAAATCTACGATTGACGTCCTCGGGTATTCAAATAATGTACTGTTATTGCTTAATTATACTATAACTAATCCAAGATTCTGATTATCGCAAAATATTCAACGAATGTTCGAATAACGCAGTAATTTACGAATGCGCGGAGCGCATGAGTGAATTACAATGTTTTTCGATCATGAGTTGAATATTTTCGATAATCAGAATCAAGGATTAGTTATAGTTTTTATTATATAGATTTTCACGCATATTTGATGGTTCCGTTAATGTTTCATTTTATGAACTACGTTTTCAAGATTAATCCGCTGTGACGTTTACTTAACAACAACGTTGACGACGTCTATTGTGACGTCACTTCCTAGAGTGAAATTATGGAAAATAATTTCACAATTAATTATCACTTTTCTTTCACTGAGAAATTTCAATCTTTCACTGTCCTCTATATAATAAACAATTTTGTCGCCAGCGACGGTTGTAAACAGGTCTTTGAAACAAACAGCAGAATAAAAATCACGCCTGATATCAGCATCATCTACAACTTTATCTCTTTCTCTAATAGTTTTGAAACATAACGTTAACTAAATGCAAAAAAAGACTAGAAATGACAATTATTCCTGAATGTATACTACTCAACAAAAGAAACGATACATAGATTTTATCAAAATGTATTTTACCTTTTAGCAGAAAACCATGACACGTTAAATAAAATATTTTTTGCACGTAGAAATTAACGTTATGCCAAAACATGTTTCTTACCATTTCTGAACCAGCTCCGGTCACAGTAAAGGTCATTTTCCGGAATTTCTGTTTTCAGACGTAAAAAGTGAGTATGTCAACCTTTTCTTTCTACCAAACCACCACATTTTCGACCCGGCTGACTTCAAATCCTCTGTTACTATGTCGACCATGAATCATGAAGGGTTTTCAACTACCGTTTTCATAAGTGTAAAGCGCGTGTTACGTGATCTTGACGTTGCGATGTCTCACGGCACCTGTTGCCACTTGATTTATCATTGGATGAGCAAATTTGCTTAAGATTAATCAATAGGCTTTAGTTTGTTCTTCATATCACATAACAATGAAATGCGGGGACAAAAATTAAGATCAACGGTCTGAACGCGCTAACTCACTGTCCACTTTGATTATGTATTGAACGGGGCTTCGAAATGAGGCACTTTTTTCGACTTTTTAAGATGGCAAATTGTTAACATGATGAAGAGTCCGAATTATTGACATCAAACAATTTCAATTATCCATCCGTTAATGGAAAACTCGATCATCGGGCGAAAAATTTCCATTCCGGATTGTATCATATCCGCTTCTGAATGTATTTAAAAAATGCAATAAACAAATGAGTTTTAACGTTGAATACAATAACACAATAAAATAAAAACTTACAATTTCAAAATGCAAAAATATTTCCAAAATTACTTGTGTATCGTTTATTTTTTTGAGTAGTATATTCATTTTTGTATGAAATTTCAGGTAACACTAGATATTCGAAACACTTTTGCAGTTAAACTATACCCCCTATCACTTATCGTAAACATAAGAAGGGAAACAAAAACTTGTTTTCTTTCTTTTTCTTTGCAACAGGTTTAACAATTTCCGCAAACTGGAAAAATCTTGTCATGGTGGTGATTTTTACCCTGTACGAATTTTTATATCTAAAACGTTTAAATGTTTACTGCCAAAACAACAATTTTCTTTTATGCTAGGTTTTATTTATAATTGGAGTAGAAGTTTAAGTGAAAATGATATCTAAATGTGTTTTCTGAAAGAGTCCAATGTTAAACTATCTCTCCTATTGACGACAGTTTAACGTCTTGAAAGACAATTATGACTATGTTTATTTCTAGTTGGACCACAAGTATTAGAGTTCTTCAAATGTGTTTTCTTTAAGGGGATACTTATAAGTTTCCAAGTACATAAATTTGAATGTTTTTTTTTTTCAAAAAGGGACCAATGTGAACTATAGCATCCGCTGGCGGCCTTTCCGAATAAGATTCGATTATGTTTTTCACAGTCTACTAGAAGATTATTAAGGTGGGAATCGGTTATACCATTTTCACAGTAGAAACATGAATCGATTCTTGAAAAAGTAATTATAACTGCAATAAACAGTATTAACCTTATTATAATGATAATTTCTTCTCAACAGTCGCATCTAACGTTTCTACTATTATAATTATCTTACTAATTCGAGCCGTTCAGACAGTAGTGCAATTATATTGTTGTGCCCAGGTATATACATTGTATCTTTTTCATATTTTTTTGCATGCGTAATCCTTTTTTTGAAAATCATATCAAAATAGAGATAATATCTTTTTGAGAAAAAAATCCATTCATCTTTGATTAATTGCAGGACAAGTACTAACAGCAATATGCAGCCATTATTCCTACACGTATGCTCTCCTATACTATAGTTATTGTTCTGGAACATGTGCAGGGCATTTGGGACTTGAATACTGCGACGACGACAAATTGTAAGTAGAATCAATGATTCCGAACCTGCAACATATAGTTTTGTGCAGACATAACCTCTCGTCAAAGATTACTTGAGGAGCAGTCATGAGAAAAGTCCTAAAATTAACTTGAAATTTACTTAGAGCAGTCATAGAATCTGACATTTAAAGACCATTTTAATATTGCAATCAATTTGTAATTGAAAGTTTTGAAATGTTCGATCATTTGTGACGTCATTTATTACGCTGAAGAAAATAACGTCACAAATGGATTTTAATGTGTCATTTCTAGTCTATGTAAAAATAGGTCACTGGAACATGTAACAACTGTCAAATGATCGGTTACCTGGACAGCATCAAAACAAACACTATAACATAGTTTATACTTATTGACTGGTTATGAGGGAATAGCAAGTTTGTTGTCCCCAAGACCCTGATAATTGACGGAGGTGTAGCCGAGGTCAATAGTAAGGGGTCAAGGGGATAAGGAACTTGCTATTCCCGAATAAACAGTCTATAAGTGTTTTATTATACCGAAAACACCAGATTTACAACTTTTGAATCAATTAAAGTATTTGTTTTCTATATTTTGTATTCTTATTAAAACATGCACAATTACATCAATTTTCTTCAACAAAATTTAATCTACTGCAAAGTGAATAGCTATAGTGTTCATTGTAATTTGCATAACTAGGTAAGAGTTGTCACTTGGAAACAATGATTTCAGAGCATTCTGAATTATCAACATAACTCTTATCCGATGGGAATCACAAATGAACAGTCAAGTATTTTATTATACGAGAAAAGGTGAAAAAACAAGATTCAAAATTTTTAAAACATTTTTGAATAATATTTCTTTAATTTCTAGTCATTTTTTTATCCAATAGGAAAGCAAGATAAAAGTTCGGGAAAAATATTCATACTGCCAGTCAATAGTCTGAGAAACTACTGACCGGAAAATAGTTACAAAATTGTAAAAGGTGAAAAATAGTAGTTTTATTTTAGAGATTTTAGTAGTAATGTTCATATACTGAGGTATAACAACTTGTTATAATCTACGAGATTATTATCCCTTGCTCATAAATTGGCAATTTAAACAAGGGTATGTTACCCATAACTTGAAGTCGTCACTGCATAAGTTTAACGGTCGACATCACGATCTTGTGGACCGCTATTGGATATCTGTTTCCCGGATAATAGCTTGACTGTGTTGTTCCCTCTACTAGACTACTAGTTTGACATGTTCAATACAATGGATGTCACATAAGAAGCAGGAGATGCTTACTCTACCAGTAGACTTTATCTCACTATGGTTTAATTTAGGACCGTGTTGTTCATTTCCGTGTGTTTCCTTTTTTTTTCTTTGCTGTACTTGTGTGAAGTCTTTATGTGTTTGTGTTTCCGTTGTTGCCATTTATCGGGATTATTCTTTTTAGATGACATTTCGGTTTTCACTACTCATTTTAAGAACGTTATCTAAGAAATAATTCATAGCAGGTATATGGTTGTCATTTAGGCATAGGCTGGGCCGTTATATTCAAATTCAACCCAAAGTGTTTGCAGTAGCTGTGTTGTGGGCACATGCCTTGTGTTAAATTGGATTCAGTAACGACAAAATTATCTGTTAATAATAAATTGTTGTTCATAATATCAAAAAGTCAAGAGAGACCATACAATTTTGGTTCTACGGTTACTAAATTCTGTTGTTAAGATTTGGTTAAACTATAACCTGTAGCGCGGCCGGTGCAAGTATGAATTTAGACCCCATTAAAAAGTGACCTGTCGGTCGCTATTCAACGTTGCAAAATGATTCTTTAGCCGTAAAATTTTGATTAGCTCAATTTTCAACGGACTTATTGTCGGATTTCAAGGTTTATTCTTTCAGTTAGAAACCCCTTGCGTAGTCAAAATTCAACCTTACACCGATTCCAACTTTTGAAAAAAGATAGATCCCAAACTATCTCTTTATTTCCCCACTTTTTACAAGTTTTTCCCATAATTTGTTTTTTGAATAAAAGGGTTCCAATCTCCTTTGATCTCGTCTCTAGATCCGCCTATTGGTAGAGACTTTATAATTCTTTGAACATTAATAATTGTTGTTTTCAAATTGACAGGTCTGATGGAGCCATAGCAGGTATAGTTATTGGTACACTAGTATTTATTGCTATTGTCGTGGCCATTATTTTGACTTGCTGCTATTATAACAAGCAAAGCGAAACAAAAGGAAGAGTGGTATATCCTCTGTACACAGATGGGAGGGCAAATTTAGCCAGACCTTATGGTAGGTAGTCAGTCTTTGTCTCGATGAAGGACATTGTCATTACCATGACGCTATTTCCTGGTGTTCATCGTCAGTCAGGAAACAGTTTCTAAAATGTTCTCATTTGAAACTGTTGGGCTTATAGGCTTATATAAATCTAACTTGGCTTGGGTCATCCCCAGGTTTTATAGTATCAAAAGTACTGTTGGTTAGCCAAAGGACGAAACAGTATGGCGTTTTTTGTTGTTTTTTTTTTTTTTTTTTTT
>MJUU01001046.1:5383-47276 GCA_002080025.1 Modiolus philippinarum
CGTTGATTCCCTATGTATGGGTTACCCCATAAGCACAACTCCTCTTAAATCACTTGAAGGATTTTGATGAAACTTTACACAAAAGAAAAACGCTATATGTAGATGTGCATGAAGGAATATAATTATTTTGGGAAACCAGGAAGGGGAGATAATTTGACTTTGACTTTTCATTGATTCCTTATATATGGGTTACCTCGTATGTGCAACCCCTCTTAAATCACTTCAAGGATTTTAATGAAACTTTAGACAAAGGAAGGACACTATATGGAGATGTGCATTAAGGAATGTAATTATTGTATGAAACCAGGAAGGGGAGATAATTTGACTGTGACTTTTGTTAACGTCTTTTTTCTAAGAAATAATTTAAAGTGTAGATATGGTGTAATCAAGCTGTGGGGAGAAACACAGTTTTCATCGTAATCCTCATGAAAAGTTGTTTTCAAAGTTTTGTAATAAAATTTCTCTAATGGTAATGATTCTTTTGTAAAATGTCAAATAGGCTAAAAAAGGGTGAATTTTATATTTGTCTGATTTCGACAGGAGTATTTTCATTGGATTTCGTGTGAAAAATTCTGTCTTGAAGATTAATCATGATGTCCATACTTGTATTGTGTCAAAAATTGTACTGTGTCCACACCAACTTAAATTTGCACTTACCATATCGATTCAGGGTTCAATGAGCGGGGGGTATATTTGGCTGCCATTCAGCGACAGCTCTTGTTTGTACAAATATTGAAGATGTGCATGTGATAAGGATTTTGTTTTTGGTGCATTTTTTTTCTAAAAAATATACCTTGTTGAACTTGTTGTGATTTTTCATAGAGGTTACATAGTGCCCGCACAACTCCTCCTACAGTTTTGATGCTAGGAAGTTTTTTATTTTGCAAATCATTTCAATCTATATTGAAGATGTGCATGTGGTATGGATTTTGATTTTGGTTCATTTTTCACAAAAATATATCTTGTTGAACTTAGTAATTTTGTTTATTATTTCGATACACATAGAATAATACCCCAGTATTGTTAGGTGATGAACCAAAAATTCTCCTTTGTTGAAAGATGAACTGAAGCTTTACATCTAAATAATACCTATTGTAGAAGTGTGAATCTGCTTTAGGGCATTCTATTGTCAATGGACTCTTGATTAAATTACCTATGGAAAAAATTTCCTTCCTTGGTCAAGAATTTTGTTGCAACTTGGGTGGTCCCCTTTTAGAATATGTCTTGTAAGACTGCACTTCATCCAAGATAGCCTCCAACTTTGAACTTAGTTCGACTTTGAAGCATATAACATCAAGGTCTATTAACATACAACATCAAGGTCTATTAACATACTTGAAAAGGAGGCCCTTTATTATTCAGGTTATTTGGATTAAGCCACTTGTTTCTTTTTTATACGACCGCAAAAATAATTTTTGCGGTCGTATAATGGTATGGTGCTGTCGTTGTCGTTGTCTGTAGACACTTTTGTTTTTGGTCAATAACTTAAGTTTCAGTTGACCAATCCTTATGAAATTTTAACACAATGTTCCTTGGCACAAAAGAAAGGCTTGACATAGTTTTGGTCATTGTGGCCCCACCCGTTTTGAAAAAAGGGGCCAAAAAGGGTTAAATTTGATGTTTTAACATATTTGACTGTAGAACCTTTATTATTTATCGGATTTTGATGGGGTTTCTTTCAGTGTCTTCCTGAGGAAATTTCCTATCAGTAATTTGCCAACAGATTTCACATGGCATGTACCGTTCACGAGATAAATGGGGCCCAAAAGGGGCCAATTTCAAAAATTTAATTTTTTTTTATTCTTAGTCCGATTTTGATGCAGTTTTTTTCAGTGGATTCCTTATGAAAAATTAAGAAAGCACTGCACCATTAGATTTTTGATAACTTGTTCCTTTTCCAATCTTTGAGGGTCCCAACAGGGCAACAATTGCAAACATGCGGATTACCTAAAATTTTTATTTTTCATCCAATTTCAATGGGATTTTTTTCTTTAGATTCCTCTCATTGTAGGCTTTAAGTAGTATGTCTACAGATTTTGCGTAGCTCTTACCGTTTCAGAGCTATTAGGGATCAAAAAGGCCAAAATTGCAATTTTTAGAAATATGTAAAATCTTTATTTTACATCAGATTTTGATAGGATTTTTTTTCTTTGGATTCCTCTCAATGTAAGCTTTCAGCAGTATGTCAACAGATTTGATTTAGCTCTTACCGTTTCCGAGCTATAAGGGGTCAAAGGGGTCAAAATTGCAATTATTAGAATTATGTGAAGTCTTTATTTTTCATAAGTTTTTGATGGGATTTTTATCTTTGGATTGTTCTCATTTTAAGCTTTCAGTGATATGGCAGTATATTTTGCATTGCTCTTTGGTTTCCAAGCTATAATGGGTCAAAGGGGCCAAATTGCAATACTTCAAAATATGTGAAATCTTTATTTTTCATTGAATTTCAACCCGAGTTTTTTCTTTGGATTTCTCTTGATGGTAGTCAACAGAATTTCTTAGCTCTAACAATATCCTAGTAATAAGGGATTAAAAGAGCTAATTTTTATTTTCACTAGTTTGTGTCCAGTTAATTTATGTGACAAGGTCCTTATTGTGTCCAGCAAATTACTGTGTCCACATCAATTTTAGTTTACACTTGTTCAAATTTCAGTGGTCGACATGCTGCGGTCGTATCATGCTGCGCTCCGCGTAGCCCTTTATTTTATTTTATTTATTTTTTTTTTGGAAACAGTTTTCATTGATTAGCTATATTTGACCTAAATGTATATTGCCTTTGGTTGGAAAGTGTCAGATAACTATAACTCATGTTTCCTTTTACCCCTAATTTACAATTTAGAATAGATTGCAATTCATTAATGATGGATGTCTTGGATCTTGTGTTTTTAATTCTTTTAAATCATGCAATGTATAGGTGGCATGAAAGAGTATATTTTCCAAATATTCAACTATTTTTATACCCCGCCACACAAAATGGTGAGGTATTATGTGATACTCTTAGTCATGTGTCCGTCCGTCCGTCCGTCTGTCCGTCCCCCGAAGGTTTCCGACTGATAACTTGTGAACGAAATAACACAAGGTCTTCAAACTTGGTATGCATGTTTTTTACCACAAAATCAATTTTGGGTTCAGAGGTCCAAGGGGTTCTGGAGTTATGCCCCTTGAAACTTTGAAATTTTGCGAATTTTAGGGTTTCCGACTGATAACTTGTGAACGAAATAACACAAGGTCTTCAAATTGGTATGTAAGTTGTTTACCACAAAACTCAGGTCAAGTTTGATTTTAGGTTCAGAGATCCAAGGGGTTCTGGAGTTATGCCCCTTGAAACTGAAACTTTATGATTTTAGGGTTTTCCTACTGATAACTTGTGAATGAAATAACACAAGGTCTTCAAACTTGGTATGTTAGTTGTTTACCACAAAACTCAGGTCAAGTTCGAGTTTGGGTTCAGAGGTCCAAGGGGCTCTGGAGTTATGCCCTTGAAAGTTTGAAATTTTGCAAATTTTAGGATTTCGTACTCGTAATTTGTGAATGAAATAACATACTGTCTTCAAATTTGGTATGTAAATTGTTTACCACAAAACACAAGCCAAGTATAATTTTAGGTTCAGCGGTACACATTGTTGTGGAGTTATGCCCCTTTTAACTTAGAAATTTTGTGAAACGTGGCAGGGTATCATGTAATCCACCATTACTATTTTTGCTTTTATGAAAAAAGAATGAGCCATGTATAAGATTCAACCTACCGATATGTACAGGAAAACAAAAGTGGACCCTATTAGATGTCTTGAATGTCCCTGCTTGGCCGCAAACTTGCCTAATCAGAAAAATCAAAACATGCTAACTAGACTGAAATTGAACTCACAGACATAAGCTATATGTTAGACTGTCAGGTAATATCAAAGTCCAACCCACACACCAATATATCATCTACCTAACACCAATAGATACCGAGAAACTTAAGTTCACTAGACAGGGAAACTTGAGTTCACAGACAACAACCATATAGCAGAGTGACATGAAATACCCAAGACCAACCCCTATTAAGAATTAAATGCAATATTTTGTAGTTTTATTGGAGTGTAAAAGCGTGGACTGTAGCACATTTTGAATGAAGGGTGCTAGCACTTAATGTGAAAAATGTGCTACGGTCCACGCTTTTACACGACAAGAAAACTACAAAATATTGCACCATTTCCTAGTGTAGATTACTCCGCTGTCTTTGTTTACTTTAGTCGTTGTCAAGGAGTCGCATGCTGCTGTAGTTTTACTGACTGATAACACACAGTTATGAAAATGATCGGAAGTACTCATAACCAATCAAATATGGAGATTTCTATACAAAGAAGAATGAATCCAAATGTAATTATCAACAAATACTATACGAGATAAACCCTTTTACCAAATATCATTGACTACCATGAATAGTTACAGAGAAGAAAAGATTAACATGCTCACTACACCATGTAATTAAGGTTAATGTCAAAAACCATGTGGCACTATATAAGAGCAACCTACATAACACTTATCGTTGCCCTACCACCTACAGTTATTCCGAATCAGATGTAATAAGAAAAACTTGACCATTATCACTAGACTGTGAAATTTAGTTTAAAGTCAAAAGCCAAATAGCAGACATGTATATACTGCCTAAGAGCAACCTCTCCCAAATACCATTACCACTTACAGTGATTGAGAAACTGGTCTTATCAGAAAAACTTTACCATGTTCACTAGACCATGAAGTCAAAGTCAAAAGCTACATGGCAAACAGGAATGTACTACTGGAGAGCAACCTGCTTTCCAAATATCATGGCCCATTTATTTGTAGTTATTAACAAATTGACCAAGTTAACTAGTACATGAAATTGAAGTTAAGGTCAAAAAGCCATATAGCAGACTGTCATTCACTAATCAAGAGCAAACTACATACCAGATATCATTGACTTACCACTTATTGAGGATCAAACCTAATTACAAAAAATTGACCAGAGTACTGAACTTTGAAACTGAGGTCGAGGTCAAAAACCATATGGCAGACTGTCATGTATGAATCAAGACCAAGCCAGAATCAAAATATCACAGACTTACCACTTGTAGAAATTGAGAATCTGACCTAATCACAAAAAAACTTAACCATGGCACTGGACTGTTAAACTTGTGTTTAGTCCATTTCTCATAAACTATGCATTATAAGACAAAGATGCTTCATCAAATTTATCACTTTGATAAGTGCTACCCAAATCATTTACAACAGGGGCTGGCAGTTTTTGAAAATGAATATTCTGGCCTGAATATATGTGAAAATAAATATTTCGGCCTACACCTCCCTGAAAATAGAAAATACATATTTTGGCCTCAAGATTTCACATAATTATAAAAGATAAATAAATTATCTTTCCATTAAATACTTGAAATAAGCTTTTCTGACCTGCAAGTTTTTGAAAATAAACATTCTGGTTTGACGAAATTTGCCAAGCTCTGACTCGGAATCAAATGATGGTCTCCTTTACATAATTATGGTGTAAGCCAAACTACTTTCATTTGTATGAATATTCACATAATCATTTATAAATTACATACATATTTACATTACAGATAAAAGATGTGGTGGTATACTGAATAGTACCTCAGGTAGAATCACTCCTCCACATGTAGACCATACTGGTAGATATGACCGTAACTTGGACTGTAGATGGAAGATAACAGTGGAGGAAAACAAAATAATTAGACTGACTATAGAAGAAATTGATATAGAGAAACATACAACTTGTGATTATGACTATCTACAGGTATCTACGTGCTATCTGCCGTACTCATGTTATATATCTTTGTTTTTCCGATGTTTGCATTGTACTGTCCTTGGATTATTCATGTTAGACTGACAGTTCTGTACTCATATACTTTACATGGCCATGAAATAGAACTAAAAGGTACAACACAGGATACAGGAAGGACCAGCATAATCTAGGGGAGACTGGTTGATATTTACTTCACAACTTTAAACATGAAAAGATTGTCCCCATTTTATAGAAGATGTCTGTGTATTGAACACTATGCAAAGTACCATACTTGCTTTAAGTATATCATTACTACATTTAATGAAGCCATAATTACTGCTGCCTCTGGGGATGAATATTGATAAAGCAGATAGATCGTAGCCTTGAATTTCCACGCCAATTATAGTTTTTTTTAAATGATGTTGACATTTCATTTGTAGTTTATTTGACTGCCTCAGGGTCATTTGTCAAAAGGGAGATAAATAAATAGTACAAATGTTGTCAAAATAAGCTATTACAGTTTTCCAGTTAGATATTTTCTAATTTGATACAATTCGATTTGAAATTTTTAAGCTCTTAATTTCCTAATTTTTGGCTAGTAGTGTATGATATATAACATGCCATTTTTTTTTTGCCCCAAAATCAAAGATCAGGGGAATATTGCTTTTGTCCTGTCTGTCTGTGCGTCTGAAATAAACCTTGGCTACCATAAAGTGGGAAATTTTTGCAGATTTGGTCTATAATCAGGGTGTTTATTTTTCACGAGATTAATTTTTGCAGTTTGGAAACTTGGTAACATTATAAACTAAAATAGTTATTTTATTATATCTGTAAAGTGCAAAGAAGCCATAAAACACTGTCAAAGCATCAGCTTATATAATTCCAAACTAAAACTCCACTTTCACATTTTGAAAAATCCTTCAATATTTAAAAAATTCTTATAGATATGATGTTAGGTTAATTAGAAATGTAAATTTTGATGTGTAAATGGTTTTACCCATAGTGTGGTTTTGAAAGTTATTAATATATAACAGGTATCCTGCAATTGAGGTCATGTTGTAAGCTATTTTATACAGATTTGGGGATGGTATTAAATTTTACAGTTTAAATTTTGCAAATCACTTATACCCAAAAAAATAGCAAAAATTTCCCACTATACGGTATAACTTTTGAACTATTAACTCTAATCAAAATATTCAGATTCCATTTTCAAATTTATTAAACTAATAAAAGTGGTGCTGGGGGCATATGTAGTTTTCACAAACACATCTTGTTCATATTATATCCATTACCAGCCCTAGGTCAGAATATCAGCCTGAGAGCTGGCATGCTTGAGGGAGATTTTGACCATTGGCTGATAATGGGTCTGATATGAAAAATTGCATGTTGTAATATTTTTATCATATGTTTCAAACTAGAATTACATCCCCAATTTTAAACGCGATCACAAAAAATGAATTTTCAGTTCAAGCCTTGAAACTTTGTGAAGCATATTTAAATAAATAATTCGGCTGATATGCTTCAAATGTGTAAAAAGGTAGAATATTTGTTGCAAAAGATAATATATTTAAAAAAAAAAAACAGTTCAAAAGTGTAAAATCTATTGCAAAAATGAATGATATTATCCTCGGATGCCCAAACTGCCCTCCCTAAAGAAAATGATGTCACTGCATTGTTAAGTGCAACTATTTGATATCGAAATGTATGTGAATCTGAAGAACTGATATTTAACTATAAATAATCGTAAAAAATCAAATATAACAAACCAACTGCAAACAAAACAAACAATTTCACTTACCTAGTGCACATTGTTCTACAAAAAACATGGAGTCCTAACTGCACCCCCTCTATAATCAGTGACCATGTGACCTTGGCCTATTTACATAAATAGACAAATCATGTCAGGTCATGGAATGTAAATAAACCGCAGGTTAACTTCCAGTCACTTTGGAAGACGGATTTGGGGCAAAATCTGTTTTTTTCACAAGTCATATTTTTGTACCAAGAAAATATGCACTTTTTGATTGAAAACAAAACCTTTTCATATTTACCTGTTTAATTCTCATCTCTAGGTGTCTTTATCATCTTGGTTGACAATTATCTAAATAAAGAAAGCTAAGAAACCGAAAATGATGACGTAACAGGAAGCGCATGCAAATGTGATGTAATAAGGAAGAGGGGCGCAGTTAGGACAGGGGCGTTGTTAGGACCTCCGATGATAGCATGTGACATAAACAGGAAGCAGATAATAACAAAAATCATATCATATGGTTGTGAACAATTTGAAGATAGTTGGACTAAATATAAAATATTGACCATATTATCAAGGGGTAAAATTTTAGTGTTTATTGATATAAATATATGATAAATATATTAATAACCTTGTGCATTAATACTAAGGATTTCCTCATTATTTTGCTATATTAAGTACTTGATCAAATTTTCCCTGTAAAAATATCCTGTTGAAAATTTTAATCCTAGGATTGAAAACATAAGGTCTAATTTTACATGAACTTTGACAGTGTGGGTCTTTTGAAAAGCAGATTTAATTTATTCATGGATTTTCAGCATTGTTGAAAAGACATTGCTGTATCATGGGATAAGCACAGCTCAACTTGGATAAGAAAATGCATCTACCCAAGTCCCTGCCTATGATGAAAGTAGAGAAAAAATTTAGAACTCATGAAGTCAAATATATCCTTTAATTGTTTTATACATGCATGATCATGAAGAAAACCTATAAATTTTTAAATTAAAGGTAAAAGTGAAACGATGATAGGTGGAAGACCATACTGCTGTAGGATTTATTCTGGCTGTCAACTTGTATACTCATACTCCATAACAAAGTCCAGATGCCTTTTTCGCCCAGCCCATTAAGATTTACCATTGTCCATCCATCCATATTTCCCAATTAAAGTTTTGTATTTAGATCCATAGAATCTTAAGTATCTTCATAACCTCCAAACATCTTGTTTTGGATGGAATTGCTCTCCAATGGCAATGTCAATTTGAAATCTCTATGTCGTATGAGGAGACTTCCTAAACTGTTGTATTATTTTGATATTGCATCAGCACATACAACTTGTTCAGTATTACAAGATTCAGTTACAATTGAGCCATGATCTACATTTTATGCTCGAGTGTCTTGTTAAATTTTGCCTTTAATCTTTTTTGTAGTTGATTTTGATATGGATGGAGTAGACATTGATTGTCTACTATTTGTTTTTCTCTTCTAGATCATTGATGGAGCTGATATTGATGATTCCTCTTTAGGAAAGTTTTGTGGACAGACAGGACAGACTGTCATTCGTTCAACTTCTAATGTTATGACAGTTCGATTTTACACAGATAGTACAATCGGTTACTCTGGATTTAACATCTCTTATGTTGTGGAGGATGGTAAGTATTTTATGTTGTTTTCATATGCCTGTCTTTAATGAGATGTATTATGGTACCTGTGTCTGTCCCTTCGTCCATCTGTCCACTTGTCTTACTAAAGTAGAGAACATTTTCAACTTGTACTGCTATATATAGAGAAGACTTTGACCATTTTTCTTGGAACTTTGAAGAAAAAGGTTGACATCCCACCCTTAAGACATGTAGATTTTCATTCTTCATGAGGTGAAGAAGATGAATTGATTGAGTCATTTTAGGTGATGTCCTTCCTTGCCACTGAAAGAATGATATATTATCCTGAAAACAGGTGAGATCCCCACTCCTAAACCATAATTATTCTACTGACTTAAGATAAGACGATTTGAAGGGTATATACTGGAAATCCCAGGGGTGGTTTTCCACTCCCAGCATTTTAAGTGTTATCTTGAATATGCCCCTGAACCATATATACTTGTAAACTCATAACAAGAATGAATTATCATAGAACCCACCTATAACCATTTAAAGAATGCTGAATAATATCTTATTAGTCTCAGAGCTACAGATAGGCTGGGTATTTGCATTTATAACCCACTATAGTTGACTAGAAAAGACATTAGATTATAGATTGTATTGCGCAGTCATTATTATTTATTAAAATTTTGTAGGAGAAATGGCACTAACAATATTTAAACATTATCACACAATGATATGACTCCTCAGAAATCGCTGATAAGACTTTGTTAAGATTACTGTACACCAACTTATTTTCACTGTTTCGCAGATTCTTTATTTTGCGTTTTCCCACTCCTGGTCAAGTTCACTATCTCTAATTTTCATGAGTTTCTGTCTGTTTCCGTTGATGCATTTGTTTAATGATTAAAAATATTCAAGATGATTTATCGCGACTGAGGGACATGGTAATGGTCTGCATCAGTGTGTCACGTTTTTTGTGGACGCAACTCCTCAGAAACCGCTACTCAGAATTCATTCAAATTTTACAGGATTGTTTGTCAGCATTAGTACTAGATCATATCACATTGCCATTTTGATTCGTCAAATTTCGTGAGAGTTATGGAACTTTGATTATTTCCACATTGTTATACAATGGCAAATCTTGTGGACGCAACTCTTCAGAAACCACTGGTCAGAATTCATTCAAATTTTACAGGATTGTTAGTCACCATTAGTACTAGATCATATCGCATCGCCATTTTGATTCGTCAAATTTTATGGCAGTTGTGGGACTTTGATTATTTCCACATTGTTATAAAAATGGCAAATCTTGTGGACGCAACTTTTCAGAAACCGCTGGTCAGAATTCATTCAAATTTTACAGGATTGTTAGTCACCATTAATACTAGATCATATAGAATCCCCATTTTGATTCGTTAAATTTTGTTGGAGTTATGGGACTTTGATTATTTCCACATTGTTATACAATGGCAAATCTTGTGGACGCAACTCCTCAGAAACAGATAGTCCGAATTCATTCTAGTTTTACAGGATTGTTAGTCGCCATATGTACTAGATCATATCACATCGCCATTTTGATTTGACAAATTTTACAGGAGTTATGGGACTTTATCAACTTAATGCATACTACAACATAGGAAGACTGTGGACACATCTCGTCATAATCCAATGAAGGGATTTTGCTGAAATTTTGCTTGGCTATTTGCAACCTAATGCAGTTGATCATATCCTGCCGCCATTTTGATTCTCAAAATTTTACATGAGAAATGGGACTTTATCGACTTTACAGCAGCGGTGGGGGACATAGCTACGCGTAGCAATTGCAAAGATTGCAAAAATAACTCACTTCCCAAAAATTTGTTGGTGTATACCCTGGAGATTGGATGTTGTCTCATTGACATATACCCCATTTCCTTTCTTTTTCATATACATGATTGGAAGTTATGTTTGAGTATGTATGAAAGGTCTAATAGCACTGCCTATTAGTTTCATCAAATTATGTAGCTTTTATGGGACTTGCAAAAATTTTGAGCATTATATACAAGAACTCATCATATAGAAACTGTTAATCAAATTAGATTTGAACAGTCTTATCTGCAGAATAAGTTTCTCCAATTTGCAGAAGTGCTTACTATACCATCATGTTTATTTATCCAATTTTGTAAGAGCATTTGTACTTTGAAGATTTTGAGTAATTATACAATGGCAGATCTTGTTGAAGCAACCCCTCTGAAATTGTTTGACAGATTTTTTTTGATATTTGGTTTTTATGTACTGCCATTTAAAAGGGTGGGTAAAAGGGGGATGTTCCCGGAATCCTGAAGAAATAACTGTCAAATACCGTATTCCAGAGAAAATCCTGAATCCCGAAAAATGACAACACAAATCCCAGATCTCGTTAAGCATTGATCCTGAATTCCAGCTGAATAAAATGGCTGATCCCAGGGTCCGGTAAAAAGTCCTTCCACCCCTCATTTAATGCATAAGATTTTTGTAGGTGTCCATAGACTCGCCATTTATTGCCCTGTAAAGAATTCAAATGTTCACAATTTTTTTTTATGCCCCCACGACGACAAGTTGGGGGGCATATTGTTTTACCCCTGTCCCTCCACCCGTAATTCCGTCTGTCCGTCCCATCTCTGATATGCTGGTATTCTGGATATCTCCTCCCACAATATTAATGCTACATTTATTTTCCTTTGCATAGTGATTAGGCATGGATTGAAGATGTGCATATTGTCATGATTTAGATTTTGGCCAAAATTTGAGGGGTAGTTGAACTTGGCCATATTTTATCGAAATGTGTGTTCTGGACCTGTTATTCCGGATAACTCCTCCCACAATATTTAAGCTACATTTATTTCATTCTGTGCCAAAAACTTTTTCATCCACTAGCCGTAAGGAGCTAGTAGGCATGGATTGAAGATGTGCATATTGTCATGATTTAGATTTTGGCCAAAAATTGAGAGGTAGTTGAACTTGGCCATATTTTATTGAAATGTGTATTCTGGAATTCTTATTCTGGACAACTCCTCCCACAATATTAATGCTACATTTATTTTACTTTGCACAGTAATTAGGCATGGATTGAAGATGTGCATATTGTCATGGTTTTGATTTTGGCCAAAATTTGTGAGTTTGAGGGGTAGTTGAACTTGGCCGTTTTATCGAAATGTGTGTTCTGGACCTGTTATTCCGGATAACTCCTCCCACAATATTTAAGCTACATTTATTTCATTCTGTGCCAAAAACTTTTTCATCCACTAGCCATAAGGGGCTAGTAAGGTTCAGTGTTGTACTAGCCCGAACTCGATTTTACTAGCCCTTATAGAAGATTCTTTTTTAATAATGTGCAATTTTAACTAGCCCATCGGGCTAGTGACTTCTTATTTTTAATAGCCTGAGACTGATTTTACTAGTCTCAGGCATAGGGCTAGTGGCTAAAAGCACAGACTGTTATTTTACATTGAAAAGTGATTAGGCATGGATAGAGGATGTGCATATTGTCATGTCAAAGATTTTGGCCAAAATTTGTGAATTTGAAGGGTTGTCGAACTTTGCTATTTTATCAAAATGTGTGTTCTGGAACTGCTGTTAGGGACAACACCTCCCATAGTATTAAAATCACAGTTATATCAAGTGCTTAGTAATTGGATGTCCATGTTTTATATCCAACTGTGGGGCATCATATCATGTGTCTTACAGACACAAACAGAGTAGCCAAATTTTATTCAAAACTGGAATATAAACACATGGGGAAAAACTTGGATGATGGCAGCAGGGGCATTTAGTCTCTGTAGTTTTGTCTTGCTTTTTCTTCCCATGTATAGAACAGATGATTTAAATCCAGCTTTCACACAAAATCAGTCATCTTGCACATTTTGTAATCTGTTTGGTTTCAATATCCTGTGTGGCAGGAGATATTTGGTTACAAATAGCATCTTGTTACAATTTTCCTGGGCTATTCAAGGGCATATATGGGGAAGCATCTTAAAGGTCAATATTCTTACATCATGGGTACTCATTTGTGTACAGAATTGAACCAAGAATGGTTCATTGTATGTTGCGTAAATCTATGGCCCAAAGAAAATTTACTCTTATATTACAGATTATAAAACATGAACTTTCTCTGAAATTTATGTTTCATTTGAAGAATTTAATTCCAAGATGACATGAAATATACTCTCTGTTTCTATTTTAGGAAAAAAGAATAAAACCCAGAACAAAACAGGTAAAGTACAACTCTAGTTGTTGTCTATCCTTTAATATTTTGGATTGAAAATCATTTTTAGCTCACCAGAACCATACAGTCAGTGTGAGGTATTTCCATCACTTTGTGTCTGTTGTCTGTACGTCTTTTGTTCTTTAGCTTTTCACATATTCATCTTCTCCTCTGAAACCACTGAAGCAAATTCGACCAAACTTTACAGGAATGATGTCCTTCATAAAGATTGATGTGGTATTTTGTTCTGATTAGACACAAAATGGCCACCATCATGGAACATAGTTTAAGGCCCTATTGGAATTTCATATTTTGATAATTTCCTCTGAACTATCAGAAGCAAATACATCCAACAATAACAGGAATGACATTTTGATGGTCCTTTACAAAGATTGCTCTTTTAAGGTCACCTGAGTCAATGTGAGCTATTGCCATCCTTTGGGGTCTGTCGTTTGTCTGTCTGTTGTTTGTAAGCTTTCACATTTTCATGTTCTCCTTTGAAACTACTGAAGCAAATTCACCAAAACTAAACAGGAATTATTTATAGAAGGTCTTGTGTACAGATTGTTTGTCTTCATAGTTACATCCGGAAATAAAACATGGCTGCAGCAAAGAACATAGAAACATTCCAGCCTACAGGAAAATCATATTTCAATCATCTCCTCAGAAACCCTCCTAGCAAATTCAATTGAACAATGTAAAGGATTATGTATGGGAGGACCTTTATAAAGATTGCTCATTTATTTCAACCTGACCAAAACCATGGCCACCAATACTGATCCTAGTTTGAAATTTAACCTTATTGGAAAATCATTTTCATCATTTTCTTACTTGACTGTATAGGAATTATGTAATTATTTTGATTTGATTGATAAAAACAGGGCTGCCAGTGGAGAGCTTAACATTAGACCCTATACCAAAAAAAAAAATTATTTTTAGGTCATCAGCATAGGTATGGCCTAGAATATCTTGCCAGATGAGTGATATAGTGTCAGTCTCTAAGCCTCTAGTTTTCTGTCGCACAGTTTTTACCCTTGAATTATGCAAAATCTATAAATTGCATGGTTTCTGGATGAAGAATTAGCTTTGAAGTACAGTTGTAATATTTTTTGAACATGTCACTAACTATTAACTACAATGAAGTCCCATTTCTCTAATTTCTGTCCTGTTTTCACGTTTCCTGAACAGTTGGAGAAATACTGTTCTCCTCTCTAGAGAGAATGTTGTTCTTGGCAAGTGATTGGATGAAATTCAATTATGATGTCAAATATGTTTGCTGTTTTCCGACTTTACCATTGTGACGTCATGAAAAAGGCGACCATGCCTGCTGACGTTACGCTCAAATATTTTATGAAAGAACACTTTTATTTAGGATCATCAGAAAAGGGGGTCATGTTTTTGTCCAAAATCTTGAAATCATTAGAGAAATAAAATCCACATTCGTATCTCGTGAGAAACGACATTTTTACACTCTCGATAGTTAAATTTTCAAATATTTTGAAGGCTCGACAAGCCTAGCGTTAAAAAAATTTTAAAATTTAACTATCTCTAGTGTAGAAATGTCGTTTCTCACTTAATGCCGTTGTGGATTCTATATTTACACAATAAGAGGTTTTCATGTTCCACTATTATAGCTACTAAAATGGGTAAATTCCCAAAACCAAAAATTAACTGGCCATAAGAACATGTAGAATGTATCAATCCCTTCCCAATCCAAGATGGCTGCCAGGAAGAAATATAAATTAACATTGGACCCTATTGGAAATGCATTTAAAGAGTTTCTCCTCTGGAACATCTGGAACTATGTTAACTAAAAGGACGAAGTACACTAGGGCCTCTATATGGCCCTAAAATTAAAGTTTAATATATAAATAAAAATTGTTGCCAAAAATGGTCAAATTTTGAAAAACAATAAAGATCAGTCTTTGATATTTTTTTTTTTTTATTACTTAACAGTAACTTGCCCACAAAATGGAGAATAATCAACCACTTTCAGAAAAATGGTCAATAATAGTCTTTTTCTGGGTACAGTTCAATTTGGCAGACATTGGCTACATTCTTTGACCAGAATGAAATGCTGCTTAAAAATTTTCTTTTAGCTATTCTCAAACTTCTGCATAATTCTATTCTGGTCAATGCTTGCACCCACATTCATTTTTGATAGAAACTATTTGAAAATATGGCAAGATTTATCCAATTTCAATAGAGCACTTTATTGTACCATGCCTATTTAGCATTCTTGCATGAAAAAATATATAGAGAATGTAAGCCAATGTTTACACCAGTTGTTTTTGACCCGCTTGAATAAACTTACAATAAGTTTTCACTTGATGTGTGAAATTCTGAATTTTATAAATTTTGCAGGGCCAAAATAAGTCCTTAATGTACATACTCCTGCTACATTTTTCCTTAGGTGGTCCTCACTGTGATTAGCTCACCGGGCCTGAAGGGCCATGTAAGCTATTGCCATCACTATGCGTCCGTCGTCTGTCTGTCAACAATTTCAAAAATCTTCTCCTCTGAAACCGCTAGGCCAAATGCAACCATGGCCTGAATCATCATCAGGGTATGGCTTCTCAAAGTTATGTTCGATTAGTTGGCCGGTCAAAAAACATGGCCGCCATTGCTAAAAATAGAACAGGGGTAAATTGCAGTTTTTGGCTAATAACTCGAAAACCGTTACAGATATCAAAAATCTGACCGCCGGTAAAAATTATCAGCATGATGAGATCTACCCACTGTGCAATTTTGAAGAAAATCTGAAACCCATCCCGGAGTTATAGCCCTTTTTCCGTTTAAATTTTCAAAATTTTTGCATTTTTTTTTAATTTCAAAAAGTGTAACAGATAGCGGTCAAGTGTAAATTGCAAAAATGTTCAGCATATCAAGATCTACTTGCCCTGAAATTTTGAAGAAAATCCATAAACCCTTGTAGCAGTTATTGCCCTTTTTCACTGAATTTTTAAAATTTTTCGTATTTTTCAGCTATTATTTCGAAAACTATAGAAGATGAAGGTTAAGTGGCGACTTCAAAACTGATGTTGAAATTTGTTCCTTGACCGCCATTTTCAAAATGGCCGCCAAAAAAAGGCGGGGAAAATTCAACATTGTCCAATTTCAATGAAATTTGGTTTCCAAATAGATCTTGATGTTGCGAGTTCAAATCCGGTGTTGAAAATTGTTCCTTGACCGCCATTCTGAAAATGGCGCTAAAAAAGGCAGGAAAATTCAACATTGTCCGATTTCAATGAAATTTGGTTTCCAAGTAGATATTGATGTTGTGATTTCAAAACCGATGTTGAAAATTGTTCGTTGACTGCCATTTTCAAAATGGCCACCAAAAAAGGCGGGAAAATTCAACATTGTCCAATTTCAATGACATTTGGTTTCGAAATAGGTCTTGATGTCGCAACTCTTAAACTGCTGTTAAAAATTGTTCGTTGATTGCCATTTTTAAAAGGCCGCCAAAAAAGGCGGGAAAATTCAAAATTGTCCCATTTCAATGAAATTTGGTTTCCAAATAGATATCGATATTGAGACTTCAAAACCGGTGTTGAAAATTGTTTGTTGACTGCCATTTACAAAATGACGTCTTGACTTCAAAACTGGTGTCGAAAGTGGTCCTTAGCAAGAACCTTTTTTGTCAAAAAAAAAAAAGCCCAACAAAGAAATAGTAAAAGATGATCAGACTTTAAAACAAGTTCAAGATATTGGAGGTGTTCGAGGTACAAAAGTTTGAGAAACTGAAGATCAACTGTATAACTTACAATGTTTGCTTGATTAAGGCAACTGAAAGCCATGTGAGCGATACAGGCTCCTGGGAGCCTCTGGTTTTTATGTTCCCATCCCATCCAAGATTGCAACCAATGATTGAATATCTTCTTAGAAACTGAACAGTAATATATATGGTGAACTGATGTATGGTTAGTATAAATAATAATGGATTGCCTTATGATGACAATGAATAGAAACCAATCACCAGGTATGCCAGGTGAGTGATACAGGCTGCCTCTAGTTTATTTCCTCTAAACTAATAAAGCTTGATCAAGCAAAACTGTTTATCCAGGTTACTTCTATACTGAAATAAACATGGATATCTGCTGTTATCACCTGATCACCTTCTAATCATTTTATCTATAATTTGTGTGAGTTTCCTTTGATCTCAAGAAGCAAATATTTTTCAGTATTTGCTACTGCCAGAATACGAAACAATATTGGCAAAAAGTATCTTAGGCAATGCCTACTTTGTCAATCAGAATCAATGAAACAAAAGAAATATACATCCAAAGAGACTTACCGGGTCGTACAAATTCTTTTACTTATCAATAGTCAATTTCATGATTTGTTGAAAATTAACATTCATTTTCAAAATGTGTTCTTTTAAATGATTTAGTTAATTACCCATAAAAATAATAATAGAAGTTTTGTTTTTGATACAAGAAATATTGGCTCGAATAATGGACTCGCCCACAAGGGGCTCGTCCATTATTGTTCACCAGTATTTTTTGTATCAAAAACTTAACTTCCATTATTCTATATTTATTGCTGAAAACCTAGGCTGTCTGTCTGTCAACAATTTCGAATATCTTCTCTGAGACTGTAGGGACAATTGTAACCAAACTTTTCCTGAATCATCACAAGGGTATGTAGTTTCAGAATTGTGTCCGAAGACCAAACAATGTGGCCACTGTTAATAGTAGAACATGGGAGTAAATTGCATTTTTTTGCTAATTAACCTTTACAGATATCAATAATCTGACACAAGGAAAATGATCAGCATGGCAAGATCTAAACTCCCCACAATTTTGAAGAAAATCAGAAACCTGCCTTGGAGTTATTGCCCTTTTTGGTAAAATCTTCAAAATTTTGATATTTTTATAAGAAAAACTAAAAAATAGATTCAGGTCATATGCAGGTTGTTCACAACAAAACTGGGGCATAGCTTGACATGGGTTCAGAGGCACAAGGGATTCCTTGAAACTTAGAAATTTTGTGAAATTTGAGGTTGTGACTGATAATATGAATGAAATAACATACCGTAATCAAAATTTGTATGCATGTTCTTCACAACAAAACTTAGGCCAAGTTCAATTTTGGGTTCAGAGGTCCAAAAAATGCTGGAGTTATTCCTGTTGAAAACTTCACATCTTGTTTTTTATGGCCCGCCTACAATAGTAGGGGGGCATATAGTGTTCGGGTGTGTCCGTCCGTCCGTCCCAAGTTAGGTTTACCCTTAGGTTGAANTTTTTTTTCTGTGAAGGATGTATGCTATTGTCATGAAACATTATATAACTACACATTAGTGTCTAATTAAACAAAAATCATAATAAAATTTTACCCATGGGACAAACTTCATGCTTCACTGATCACGGGAAAAAATCGTGATTGTATGAGGTTTACCCTCAGGTTCAAGATTTTTTTTTCTGTTAAGTATGTATGCTATTTTCATGAAACTTTATATAGATACATATTACGGTATAATTAAACAAAAATCATAGTAAAAATTTATCCTTACTACCAACTTCATGCTTCACTGATCATGGTCAAAAGGGGGAGGGTAGTATGAGGTTTCATACCTGTTAACCTTCTGAAACCCAATTGCAGGAGATCCAGTTTCAAATTGCGGGAGATTTTGCGAAACGTCATTTCCGACTTGTTTCCAGGTTTCCCCTGCCAGTATGTAATGTAAGGTCAGCTCATTATATGCACTTGGATGATTATTCTCAAGTATTTCTTAAGAAATGTATTTTAGCTCGAGTCCCTCCGAACCTGTATAATATGTGTAAAATAAAGATACAGTACCGTATTCGACCCAATAAGCGCCCAGGGCGCTTAGAAAATTCAAAAACGGGGGCGCTTAATTGAATCGGCAAAACCGGAATTTCTGCATGTCCGCTACCGTCATTATTATTAAGTTCTATCATGCATCTTCAACTTCCGGTTGTTAAAATCGTGGTGAAACGAGAAAGTAACGGTAATCAATCACGCGAATTCGGCATAAATAAATCGATATCGTTACTCAGGAGTCGTGGGAGGTACATAAACATTCTGTTTCTTAAAATAACGGCGATAATATACCCGCTAAAAACTCGAACATCGGCAAATAAACGTAAGTAAATTTTGGCAGTTTGGGAGTTTTTTAGGGGGCGCTTGTGTATTTTGACTTTGAAGAAGGGTAAGGGGCGCTTATTGGAGCAGGGGCGCTAATAAGGTCGAATACGGTATATCATATTTTTGATATGTTCTCATATTTCTCAAGCTATTTTGCTAGCTAGAACCTTATCTTGGCTGACTGGGAGGTTTGTAACGATCTTGACTACCTTTGTAGGTCTTGTGTATCTTGGTCATAGTGGAAATGTATATATATATATATATCAGTATATATCAATAAATAGGTAAAAATCATTTATTTTTAAGTTCAACAAAACCAAAAAATATTGTGAAAATGTCCAAAGATATTATTTCAGAGAATGTAATTTAGATAATTTGCAAAATATACCAATAAATTGGGGCATTTCAGTGTGAACACAAAAATCTTAAGGCCATTATTAGGGAAATGAAAAATTATACAAGGGAGGTAATTAGCGGTATTTTTATAAAAGAAATAACTATGTTGATTCCAGATTATTATTGTCACTACTGACTGATTACAATATAAACAACACCTGTCATCATTACTGCCCCAATCAGCAATAATAATCAGTCTAATTAACATGTTTACCTATAAAATTAGTGTTACCTATGCTGATTGACAAAAAAATCAATAACTGGCATGTACGATAATTTCACCTGGATAATAGGAAGGTTCGCCGTGACGTCACAGACTTGAAAAGGTAAATTTGGTTGGCAAGAAATCGTGATAATTGATTAGGGTCATAAAAATGTCATTTTCAATTCACTCGTACGAAATTGTTAATTGATATATTTTGATAATTTCTTTTGATTGAAATTCTGGATTGTTAACACTTTTACAAGGTATTAATTTTTTAAAATATTTATTTTCAAAATCTATAAAATTAGCGTTTTTGTAAAGTATACAAATTTCGGCAATTTTGACATTTTTTAAAACAACATAAAAAATGTTCTACAGGAAATTTTTAAAAAGTAAATCGGCAGAAAAAATATGAAAATCTTGAAGTTTATTACACATTTTACAGATCCAAAATCGGATGGTAATAAAAAAATTACAAAAGATCAAAAATTCGTTTACATTGTTAAATAGTGGTCCAACTACAACTTTGCCAACCAAAAATGCTAATTTGCATATGTAAATTAGATTTTATGACATCACTAATGAGGTTCACGAACCTTCCTATAATCAGTTTGACAACATATCATTGCGGGAGATTTTGCAGGAGATATTCACAAAAACGGAAGATTTTTGTTTTCCTGCCGGGAGACCATCTCATTGCAGGAGAAATATCAGTTTTGTGCCAAATTGCGGGAGTCTCCCGCAGAAATCGGGATTTGAGATTTACCCTTAGGTTGAAGTTTTTTTTTCTGTAGAAGATGTATGCTATTTTCATGAAACTTTATATAAATATATATTACAGTATAATTAAACAAAAATCATGATAAAAATTTATCCATGCTACCAACTTCATGCTTCACTGATCATGGAAAAAAGGGGGGGAGGGGTAGTATGAGGTTTTACCTCAGGTTGAAGTTTCTTTTCTTTGACTGATGTATGCTTTTTTCATGAAACTTTATATAAATACCCATTCCGATATAAATAAACAAAAAACAATAAATATTTACCCATGCCACCAACTTATACTTCACTGATCACAGAAAAAAAGGGGATAGTTTGAGGTTTAACCAAAGGTTTAGGTTTCTTTTTTGTGAAGGATGTTTGCTATTATCATTAAACACCCATTAAATTAAATACCCATTAGGACATAATTAAATAAAAATCATAATTAAGATATATTCATGCAACATCCTTCATGCTTTACTGATCACGAAAAATAGCATTGTTCAAAATAGTTGTGAGGCGGGGCATTGTGTCCGTTAGACACATATTCTTGTTTTTTGGGTTGGTTTTTTTTGGGGAGGAGGGGGGGGTGTTGGGGATGGGGGTCTGATTTATAACTTCTGAATATAATAACACATAGTCTGCAAAAATTTTTAGAATTGTATAAAATGTTGTAGGTGACAGAATAATAGCTTGCATACCTTGTACCAAAAATCAACACGGAATAATGAAAAAGGATATAAGAAAAACATAGAAATGTTTTACTCATTTCATAATGGAGATAAATTTGCAATCTGTTTTATATGGCCACAGAAAACTTTGTGTACCAATTCATTCATTCCTTAGGATAAGCAATTATCAAGACATCAAAGATGATAATTACTTTAATTGGTAATTAAAACTGTTATAGATTATTCTGTTTATAACTATAGCCTTACTGAAAGAAGATTTATATAATCATTTTACAAGTGACAAAAAGCTTAATCTATTGAAGAATGGTTTCGCAAAGTACCATAAGGTAAATTCAAGTTTTGATGCAACCCACATATTGATGTTGAGTAGGATTTTATTTTTAGCTCACCTTGCTATGCCAGGGTGAGCTTTTGCCATCACTTGGTGTCTGTTGTAAACTTTTCATTCAATGATCAGCTCTGAACCACTGGGCAGATTAGAACTAAACTTGGTCACAATAGTCCATGGGTGGTCCCCTTTAAAATTTGTATACTCATCCAAGATGGCGGTCAGCAGAGAACATAGTTTTAAATTAAACCCTATGGAAAATACATTCAAAGATTTTGTTCACAGAAACTACTAGTTCAATTAAAACAAATCTTGGCCGAATGGTTCTTAGATGGTCCCATCCAAAAAAGGGTATCGGGCAGGTCTGTACCTCATCCAAGGTGGCCACTAGCGAACATAGTTTTTAACATTGGACCCCATGGAAAAGACAGTCAAAGATCTTCTCAGAAACTACTAGTCCAATTAGAACTGTACTTAGTCACAATGGTCCTTAGATGGTCTCTTTCAAAAAAAGTATCTGGCAGCTCTGCACCTCGTCCAAGATGCCAGCAGGGGGAACATAGTTTTAACCGTGGACTCTATGGAAAATACTTTTCAAAGATCTTCTCCTCAGAAACTACTAGTCCAATTAAAAATTAAACTAAGCCACAATGGTCCTTAGATGGTCCTATATTCAACAGAGGTATTTGGCAGGTACATACCTCATCTAAGATGGCTGCCAGCGGGGAACATAGATCAACATTAGAACCTATGGATTTTAAGGGCTTGAACTTGTCGTCAAGGTCAAATTATTGGTTTTAAAAGGAAAAGTCGTGTCCGGGCTATAACCTTTTTATACGACCGCAAAAAATTTGAGGTCGTATAATGGTATGGCGCTGTCGTCGTCGTCGTCGTTGTCGTCGTCGTCTGTAGACACTTTAGTTTCTTACCAATAACTTAAGTTCCAGTTGACCAATCCTTATGAAATTTTAAGACAGTGTTCCTTGGCACAAAAGGAAGGCTTTGGTGGGTTTTGGTTATTTTGGCCCCTCCCGTTTTTAAAAAAGGGGCCAAAAAGGGCAAAATTGGGTGTTTTCACATATTTGGCTGTAGAAAATTTATTATTTATTGGATTTTGATGGGGTTTATTTCAGTGTGTTCCTTATTAAATTTCCTATCAGAGGTATGCCACAGATTTTACATGGCTTGTACCGTTCACTAAATAAATGGAGCCCAAAAGGGCTGATTTTCAAAAATTTCATTTTATTTATTTTTAGTCCGATTTTGATGCAGTTTTTTGCAATGGATTCCTTTTGAAAATGAATATAGAGCTGCACCATCAGATTTTTGACAACATGTTTCTTTTCCGAGCTATGAGGGGCCAAATGGGATAAATTTGCAAATTTTCAGATTGCGTGAAATTTTCATTTTTTTCATTTGATTTTGATGGGATTTTTTTTCTTTGGATTTCTCTTGATATAAGCTTTCAGTAGTATGTCAATGGATTTGGTGCAGCTCTTACCGTTTCCAAGCTACAAGGGTCAAAAGGGTTGAAATTGCAATTTTCAAAATATGTAAAATCTTATATTTTTGTGTTGGATTTTAATGGGGTTCCTTTCTCCGGATTCCTCTTATCATGTAGTTAAAGTAATACGTTGACCAATTTTACATACCTCTTACTATTTTAGATATTTTGAAGGAATTATAAGGGTTAATTTTTGTTTTTCCTTAGCTTGTGTACAGCTAATTAGTTGTTTTCTTTGAATATATCTTGATATAAATCTGTCAGTGGTTTTATGTTCCCTTGTTTGTGTCCAGCTAATTACTGTGTCAAGTTCCTTATTGTATCGATCTATTTACTGTGTCAAGCTTTTAACTGTGTCCACATTCACTTTAAATCACGCTTGTTCAAATTTCAGTGGTCGACATGCTGCGGTCGTATCATGCTGCGCTCGGCGTAGCCCTTTATTGTCTTTTGAGGTAGGCTTTTAATATTTTGCATGTATGTAGTTCACTTCATGATTAATGACCTTTGACCTTGAACTTTTTGTCAAGGTCAGATTATTGGTTTTTTAAGGAAAAAATGTGTTCAGGTTCTAACTTTTTTGTCTTTTGAGGTGGGCTTCTGGCATTTGACATGTAGATAGGCTGTATGTCATGAACTATGATTGGTGACCTTTGACCTTATACATTTTGTTTATTTCTTGAAGATAATAATATTGTGTCCATACTTTTTCTGTGTCCACACTTGTACTGTGTCTTGCACACACTTAAATTTGCACTTTTTAGAGCAGGGCCCACAGAGATGGCTGCCATCTCTCCGATGTCTTGTCTAAATTGTGGTCTGATATGGGTTGTAATGGATGGTTTAACTCTCTCAGCTGCCATGGACACCTTAGACCAGAAAATAAAATTAAAAAAAAAGTATTCTGCTAGATATTTTAGATTTCAGGAATATGTATGAACTAGATTACAAATTTTTTTTTGAATGTTGTTTTGTTATGAGTTGTAAAATACTAAATTTTATGTTTTGTTATCTGAAATATGTAAACACTAGTTAATTGGGAATCTCCTGCCCAAATATTTTTGAAAGGGGCTTGTAATGTTTTGATTTTGGCAATAATTATTACCCTGATTATAAGGGAAACTCATGCCCAAATTATTTTTGAAAGGTGGTCTGAAATGGGTCGAATTGAATAACACATCCAAACACATCTAAAAGGCCATGTGAGATTTTGCCATCACTTGGCGTCCGTCGTCGTCCGTCCGTAAACTTTTTACATTTTGACTATCTCCTCAGAAACCACTGGACCAATTCTAACTAAACTTTACAGGAATGATGTATGGTCCTTTACTTAGTTTGCCGAATTTTTCCGATCCGCCAAAAAACATGGCCGCCAGCGCTGAACTTAGGTTTAACATTGGACCCTATGGGAAAAAGCATACATTTGCTATCTCCTCTGAAGCTACTGAAGCAAATTGAACCAAACTTTACAGGAATGATGTATGGAAGGTCCTTTACTTAGTTTGCCGAAATTTTTTCGATCCGTGAAAAAACATGGCCGCCAGCGCAGAACATAGTTTAACATGGGACCCTATGGGAAAAGCAAATATTTGCTATCTCCTCTGAAGTTGCTGGAGCAAATAGAACCAAACTTTACAGATATGATGTATGGAAGGTGCTTTACTTAGTTTGCTGAAATTTTTCCGATCTGCCAAAAAACATGGCCGCCAGCGCTGAACATAGGTTTAACATTGGACCCTATGGGAAAAAGCATATATTTGCTATCTCCTCTGAAGCTACTGAAGCAAACTAAACCAAACTTTACAGGAATGATATATGGAAGGTCCTTTACTTAGTTTGTTGAAATTTTACCGATCCGTAAAAAAACATGCCTGCCGGCGCAGAACATAGTTCAACATGGGACCCAATGGGAAAAGCAAATATTTGCTATCTCCTCTGAAGTTACTGAAGCAAATGGACCCAAACTTTACAGGAATGATGTATGGAAGGTCCTTTACTTAGTTTGCCGAAATTTTTTCGATCTGTGAAAAAACATGGCCGCCAGCGCACAACATAGTTTAACATGGGACCCTACGGGAAAAGCAAATATTTGCTATCTCCTCTGAAGCTACGGAAGCAAACTAAACCAAACTTTACAGGAATGATATATGGAAGGTCCTTTACTTAGTTTGTTGAAATTTTTTCAATCCGTAAAAAAATATGCCTGCCAGCGCAGAACATAGTTCAACATGGGACCCAATGGGAAAAGCATATATTTGCTATCTCCTCTGAAGCTACTGAAGCAAATTGAACCAAACTTTACAGGAATGATGTATGGAAGGTCCTTTACTTAGTTTGCCGAATTTTTTTCGATCCGTGAAGAACATGGCTGCTAGCGCAGAACATAGTTTAACATGGGACCCTATGGGAAAAGCAAATATTTGCTATCTTCTCTGAGGTTACTGAAGCAAATGGAACCAAATTTTACAGGAATGATGTATGGAAGGTCCTCTACTTAGTTTGCCGAAATTTTTTCGATCCGTGAAAAAACATGGCCGCCAGCGAAGAACATAGTTTAACATGGGGCCCCATGGGAAAAGCAAATATTTGCTATCTCCTCTGAAGTTACTGGAGCAAATGGAACCAAACTTTACAAGAATGATGTATGGAAGGTCCTATTCTTAGTTTCCCAAAATTTTTTCGATCTATGAAAAAACATGGCCGCCAGCGCAGAACATAGTTTAACATGTGACCCTATGGGAAAAGTATCTATTTGCTATCTCCTCTGACGCTACTGAAGCAAATTCAACCAATCTTTACAGTAAGGATGTTTGGAAGGTACTTGGATCTGACAAAAAAGATGGCCTCCAGTGCAGAATATAGTTTAACATTGGTGCCAGGAATGAGATAACCATCCTTATAGTCATCATCTTTGAAATGTATAGAAGGTCCTTTGCAAAAATTATTCATTTCAATAGGATCAGACAAAAAAACATGGGTGCCAATGAAGAACATAGCTAAACCTTTGACCCCATTGGTAAGAAAACATCTTTTTTAGTCATGTTTGGCGTAAAAGCATTTTGCCAGGTGAGCGATACAGGCTCAGTCTCTGAGCCTCTAGTTGAAACAACTTGTTAAATTAGAACACAGTGTCCACACCTGTATTATGTCCACATACATTTAAATTAGCATTACCATATTGATTCAGGGTTCAGTGAGCGGAGGTTTAACTGGCTGCCATTCGGCGACAGCTCTTGTTTCTTCTTTTCTGACCAAAAACAGTACAGAGCTTAATTTAACATTTGACCCTTAGGAAAAACATCATTTTCATCATCTGCTCTGAAATTGATGAAGCATATATAAACTGTACAGGAATGATGTTTAAATGGTCCTTCACAAAGATTGATCATATCATTCCAATCAAATTAAAAACATGGCCACTAGCCCGGAACATTGGGCCCTATGGGAACCCCTGAATGTGTTTTAAGCAAGCATGGTAATCATCTCCCTTATGGGGCGCTGATTAAGTTTTTTTATGCCTTTGCTGCTGATCCGTATGTCCATCAGCATGTACTTCCATCATTTTCCGAATGTTAATTTGAGTATCCTGCATCAGATGAAAACCAAACTTTGTCAGACGCCATAGGTGTTAACCTATAAGAAGGACTATGTGGGAGATCTCCCTCATAACTGTTTTTGTTTGTGGGAGATTTTGCGTGACGACCTTAAACAGGCATTTTTTTGTAATTTCCCTTCGGATAAAAAGAAACCTTTAAAAGAAAATTGAATAATTAGGATATACCATTATAAGATTAATTAACTAAATCAACATAAATAACTACTTTGAGTGGCTTCTATTGTCACATTGTGTAAATAATAATTGTTTTCAGTATATATTGAGCAGTAAAATAAACATTGTTATATGTAAATAACAATTTTTCTTAAAATATTGTATTATTTTGCAAATGTGGAGACTTTTTCTCTTTGTGGGAGATTTTGGTCTCCCACAAGGGAGAACCTTCTCAAGTGGGAGATTTGATGAGTTAGTGGGAGTCTCCCTCACAATGTGGGAGGGTTAACAGGTATGTCAGACGCTCACTTATCACACAAGACAGAGCCCTATAATTTTCTAGGTAGATATCCCTAAGGTCAAGGTCACAGTTGCTAAAAAGACCAAAATTTCAGTAATATTTAGGTTTCCAGATAATAACTTAAGTATCCTGCATCGGATCAACACCAAACTTTGGAACATGCTTACTTATTACCAAGACAGAATCCTATCGATTTTGGGGTTGGTACCCCTAAGGGCAAGGTCACACTCCCTAAAAGACACATTCTTTCATATTTTTTTTTACTATTATGGTGATTTATTGGTCAAAATAGTGGTCAGTGTCTAACTTGGCAGGTTTAATATTGGTCCCCATTTGGAATGTTTTTCTAGAGAAGTGTTGATAAGATTGAATTTACAAAATAATGAAGTAGTGTTGTTACCATCTTGTTGATACACATCCAAGACAGCTACTAGATGGACAAATTATAACAATATATAAGGGCTAATAAGTTGCTGGGAGCCTCTAGTTTAATGTAAATGTCTTAAACGGATAACTTCCTAGTTTAGTATGGCAAAAAGAAAGTTAAGTCATTCACTGCAAAATGTCAGTTGCCTTGCATGACCTGTTGAGTTGAACCAGTTATTCCCCTTTGTCAATAAAACTAGTTGCTGATGAGAGTCATACTATAGATCAATGATGTTAGCTATTGTATTACAACTGTATTTATTGGATATATCTGAATGTGCTAAATATGAAACATTGTCTAATAATGTTAATAAAACTGTTGGTAAGTTTTTGTTTGTTATTCTTATATTGATATGGTAGAGATTTTTTTTGTATTTATCAAAAGTATAATAAATATTCTGTTGAAATGAAGAGGGACATGTTGAGTTGTAATATTTATCACCTATACATTAAAGTGTGTTTGCATGTCCCCATAATGTAATTTGAAAAGCAAGTAAGAAAGAAAGTAATTTTGGGAACAACTTTGTTAGGCAAAGTTTCTGTACTTAATAAGGTGAACTATTAATGAAAATCAGAAAGAAAAAACAATGAAATGTAATGTTAATCTTTAAAAAAACAAAATGAATAAAATGTCAGAGCAGATGTTTTTAAAATTTTTTTTTGGAGATTTATACAAGATATTTGTATTATGCTACTCATGATACATTCAATTACCATTCAACTGATATGTTGTCCATGCATGCCTTTTCAGGTTTCATTTTTAGTGCACCTCTAAAGAAGTGAGGGGGGGGGGGGGGCTTATGTGATACCCCTAGTGGTCATGGTGGCATCTGGTTAGGAAGAATATTTCCATTCCTGCTTACCGACATGTCCCAATGTCCCACATCAACCATATTAGTATGTATGATGTATTTTGGGATGACAACTGCAATGCATGTTTGTAATGCTGTCTGTGACTTACATTTTACGCATGAGCGACTTGGTGTCCCACATCAACAATATTGGTATGTTTGGTGCATTTTGGGATGACAACAACAATGCATGCTTCGGATGCTGACTGACCTACATTTTATGCATACATAAATCCGTTAAAAAAGAATGATTATAGTCCACTACTGGTGGAGTACCAGTTATCGCCATGTACCAGTTATCGCCAATTAACATGTGATTCAAGATCGTGTGTGACTTTTGTTACACGGTTATGTACAGAAGTGACAACAAATATCCTAAAAATTCATTCCTTGTAGAAATTTGTTTTTATCTTTTAAAATGGTGTTATATGAGATAAAATCCCTTGGGAGCCCCTTTAAAATATATATTGCTATGTGGGGGTCACGTATGATAATTAGCTAAAAATAGATTTTTTACATGTGATGTTGCAAAAGAGAACTTGAGGGTGTCAGCTATATTTTATGCAAGAAATAAAAACTAACTATGTTACTTTCTCTTCATGTGCATATGCAATGAAACTTGAAATGTATACGATTGGTTAACGAATTCCTTGGTAAACCTTTACAATATAACGCTTTAAAAGTTTAGTCCGAGTTGAAGAAGATCAAATGCAAAATCACAGTGAGAAATTTGGGGTAAAAATTTTGAAATTTTGAATTGGGGGTGTACAGATCTTCAATTTTTTTGTACCGTGAAGAAAATTGAGCGAATTGTGCATGGATAAAAAGCATGCTACTTCCAGTTTGAAAATTGTATCGGCTATCCTTCCATTCTTAAATCCCTTTTAGTTCATCCCTTTTTGGAGTACTTCAGTGGATTAAAGTGTACACATTTAGCAATTTTATTAAAAAAAAACTGATGCATATTTTGAAAGATGGCGATAACTGGTACACACGTCAGCAGAATTTGTCGAGAAAACCAACATTTTTTAAAATGACTATATTACTGTGCATGTGCAATGAAACTTGAAATGTATACGATTGGTTAACAAATTCCTTGGTAAACCTTTACAATATAACGCTTTAAAAGTTTAGTCCAAGTTGAAGAAGATCAAATGCAAAATCACAGTGAGAAATTGGCGATAACTGGTACACGACCAGTATGTTTAAATGTGACAATGCTTTGCAACGAGGTGAGCTTAGCAGGCTGTGGCTGCTTTCTATGCTTATTTAAAAATTTTAGTTCCATAAAAACTCCTCTACACTAAAAATTTCAAATTTATCTATTTAACTTGAGATGTGAAATTTGGAAGATCATTTTAGAATTTTTTAAGATTTGTCATTATGCATCACTGTGCAAAAAATATAAGTTTTGAATCTTAAATTCAATGGATCAAACTTCATAGAATTGTTGGCCACAATCTATATAGTTGTGCATATTGAAGTGTTATGGCCATTTAGTAAATTCACTTCATTTGTGTCTGACATAACTTCACTTTTGTCTTTATTTAGTTGCACCCTTTGTTACTTCACTGAATTGTTGACCAGGGTAACCGTGTTAATTGTCTTTTTTTTAGTAAAATTAACTTTGTACTTCTTTAGTACTTTTTCCATGTATTTTATCTCATTGCAAGCAGACTTCTTTCTTAATGACAATATCTATTTATACTTATATTCCATTTAAATCTTTTATCTGAAAAAAATGCAGATTCTCAGTATAGAGGTGGAAAAAAGCAATTAAAATTGTCAACACACAGAATGTTATTATTCATAGAAATTTAAGGAGTTACTGTATAAACAAAGTACAGAAATTACAGTTTACACAAATGAATGTCGTTGCTACAGAGTGAAAATATTGACCTTTCACATGACTCAAATTTTTTGGTGGATTTGTATTGAGCTTTCTTAGATTTATTTACATATAGAACATCAAGTCTCTACCAATTGTAATTAACAAGCTTTAGCAAAATCTGGATTTTGACCTTTGGACCCCTGTGACCTTGACATTTGACCTGACCTTAGTGAAATTTGCATAATAAATGTCATTTTTACAGAGTGAAAATATAGGGGAAGTGATAATTACAGCTTTTTGTGAGTGATACAGATAATTTTGATAAATTGTAGTGATGGAATATAAATAAGATAAAGCACTTCCTTATCTGCCCTCAGCAGGCCTCAAGAGTTAAAAAAGTGCTTGTCTACTACATATTACCGACTTCCCTTCTAATAAGGGGGAGATGTATTATTTTTTTATGCCCCCCGGTTCTTTAGATCGGGTGCATATTGTTTTTGTCCTGTCTGTCTGTCTGTCCCCAACTTTAACCTAGCTCATAGATTTTAAACCAGATGTGATAGGACCTTCATATTTGGTATGTGTATTAATCATGCGAAGCTGAACACCACTATGCAAATTTCACTAAGGTCAAGTCAAAGGTCAAGGTCACAGGAGTCAAAAGGTCAAAATCCAGATTTTGCTATAGATCGTTAATTACAATTGGTAGAGGCTTGATGTTCTATATGTAAATAAATCTCATAAAGTTTAATACAAATCCACCAAAAAAATTTGAGTCATGTGAAAGGTCAAGGTCACCGAGTGCAAATTTGAAAACTTTAACAAAAACTTTAACATTGCCTATATCTTTTCAACCAGATGTGATAGGAACTTCATATTTTGCCTGTATAGTGGTTATATGAAACTGAACAGTATTATTTAAATTTCACTTAGGTCAGGTCAAGGTCACAGGTCTTAAGGTCAAAATCTAGATTTTGCTGTAGCTCATTAAATATTTATAATTGCTAGAGGCTTCATATTATATATATGAAAAGATCTAATGGAACATACTACAAATCCACCAAAAAAATTTTGGTCAGGTCGAAGGTCAAGGTCACTGAGTGAAAAATTGACAACTTTAACATGGCCTTTTTCTTTTCAACCAGATGTGATAGGACCTTCATATTTGCCCTGTATATTGATCATATAAAGCTGAACAACATTATGCAAATTTCATTAGGGTCGATTCAAAAAATGTGTCCCTGCCTGATCTTCTTGACTAATCAAATGCAGTGATGTTGTGACTGATTCATTGTTTGCTTCTATATCAATAACTGGCAGTTCTTTTGTAAAAAGATGACAAAATGCTACATTGTATATGACTGTACACAATATTTTGTCGTTTCCATCCACATTTGATGACATTGTGTTTTCTTCAACACAGAAGCTGACAAAAGATAAGCACATCACAAACTGACAGTGGGGACAGAATTATCGAATTGGTTGTAAGATCAAGGTCAGAGAGGTCAAAAAGCCAAAATCTACATTTTGCGTTTAGCTTAATTACCTTACAATTGCAAAAGGCTTGATATTCTATATCTAAATATACTGGGGCTTAGTACAAATGTCTACTTAACCTTAATTTCTAGTGATTGCAATTTTAATTTTGTATTTTGGACATGGTTGCTACTGGGGGCATAGTGTTTCACAAACACATCTTGTTTACTTATCTGTCTGTTGTTTGTCAGTCTGTTCTAACATTTTATAGGTGCCTGACTTTTCATTCATCTTTTCAAACCTCTAAAGATTATTGACCAAAATGCCTAGATATGCATATTATTATACTTTACTATAGAAACTATTTTAAAAATAATATTTATTTTTCTACTGGTAATAGCGTGTAAGCCAAATAACTGTTGGGGAAAGTGCGTGTAGGCAAAATAACTGTTCTGGAAAGTGCACGTAGGCAAAATAACTAATTTGAATAAGGCGCGCTTTAGCACATCGAACAAATAACTAGTTATTTCCCTTGTCGTCAATGACGTCAGTGAAAATGTTAATAAACATGGATGTCAATCGGTTCATCTGCAGCACTGACGGGGAAATTTCAGCAATTCCAGATGAAAAAAAACATCATAAATCCTAATCATTCGTACAGCAGTATGCTATTTCTACAGATAAAAGCCCCGGAGTTCGATAATTACAGTATTAGGAATTGGCAAATCTCTTATGATTTTTTAGTAGATTATCCAGCACAGGAACTTGCTCACGTATAGAAAAAACACATTTGTTAGCTTTCAACTGCAGATTTCTCCGAGATTCTTTTTAATAGTTAATTAATCTGTTTTCTTCCAGGAAGGGAGCATGACCCTGTGACAAAAGCCAATACTAACACATGATCCAGTATTAAAATCATTCGTTTTGGTTTTTTAGACATTTTTCAAATAATTTAGATATTGACATAATCAAACACCCTTTTTCAGTTTTTAGTTCAGTATAATAATACAGTTATGGCCTTTAATTGACCTCATATAATATCCAAAATTATTTAATCTCAAAAAGTTATTTTTTCGAGGTCCGTAGGACCTCGGAAAAATAACCTTTTCTTGATTAGATAATTATGGATATTATCCTCACTTAAAGGCCATAATTGTATATTGTGTAGTCAGAATGTTCTACAGGGTGATCCTAGCTCACCTGGCTTAAAGGGCCATGTGAGATATTGTTATCATTTTGCATCCATGGTCTGTTAACAATTTCTAAAATCTTCTCCTCTGAAACTACTGAGCCAATTTTTACCAAACTTGGCCTGAAGAATTTCCGTAGTATGCAGTTTCAATAGTCCAAAGACCAAACAACATTGGGCTGTTTCTAAAAATAGAACATAGTGGTAAATTGCTGTTTTTCGCAAATAAGTCAATTGTTACATATATCAGAAATTTGAAAGGAGGTAAAAATTATCAGCATAGCAAGATGTACCAGCCCTGCAATTTTGAAGAAAATCTGAAAGCCTGTTTTGGAATTCTTGCCTTTTTTCCTGTAAAATTTTCAAGATTTTAAGATATTTTATTTTTTGGTGGAAAAGCTAACAGATAGAGAGATAAGTCAACTTTAAAAAATGTTTAGCATTCCAAGCTTTACCCACCTGAAAGTTTTTGGAGAAAATCTGAATACCGATGTAGGAGTTATTGCGATTTATTTGTCAAATTTTCATAATTTTATACATTTTAGCATTATTTTTCAAAAACAGTTTCAGATAAAGGTTAAGTTTGAATAGCAAAAGTGTTCAGCCTATCAAGAATTATAATTTCTACACATTTTCAACAGGTTCACAACTCATCCAAGATGGCTGCCACAGAGGAACAAAGTTTAACATATGACCCTATGCAGTAACGTTTTAAATTGTTACAACTTTAAAACCATTTTATTGAGTTGATATAAATTAGGCATAGTAGCAGGATGGTCATTAAAAAAATGTATGTTTGTAGTTATGATCCTAAATCTAAGATGGCAGCCACTGCAGATCTTAATTAGGTTAACATGTAACTCTCTACAATTATTGACTATAGATATTTGGACGATATTTTGGCTTTAAATAATCCTGAATTTTCTAAATTTACAGATGAAATTTATCCTGCAGAACTTACTTTAAATAAATCCAATAGCAGCAGTGATTATACTCCTTTTCTTGATCTTGATATATCAATAAATCAAGGAAAGTTAAACACTAAGGTTTATGATAAAAGGGATGATTTCTCATTCCCTAAAGTCAATTTTCCCCATCTAGACGGCAATGTTCCGCTAGCCCCTTCTTACAGGGTCTACATTTCACAACTTGTTCGATATGCACGAGTATGTAGTAATGTTTCTGACTTCAACGACTGATATCTTTGTCTCACTGAAAAACTTCTGCATCAAGGGTTTAGATATCATAAATTGATAAAAACTTTCTCTAAATTTTATTATAGATACATTGACTTATTAAGAAAATTTGGTTCTACATGCAGGGCTCTTATACATCAGGGCATTTCACATCCAAACTTCTATGGAAATATCATTTACAAAGCGCATAAATTCAAAAATTGTCCTTCCAAACTAGCTTAATCCGTTGAACAAACTTATTCATAAAGGATATAAATACAGAATTGTTGTTAAATCTTTACTTCTGGTTTTTGTTGGCAAAAATATTGATCATCTCCTAAATGCTTTACACCATAACTAAATTTAAACAATTTTTCATATTGGCAGTATTTGGCATTGCACAATATCATGTTCTTCTTTCATAATTGATGATGTTGTTATGCCAAATCTATTTAGAAGTATTTTAATTGAAATTTCATATGTAAGAAGGCTTGATATCATAGTCAACGGAAATTATGTCCTTAGCTAGCTGTCAGTAACTGCGAGCATTTGTCCGGACAGTACCTGTGTGTATTGTCTTCATGTTTTATGTACTTCATTGTAAGGGTACTGGTCTTGATAAGTTGGACTTTTTTTCTAGTTTGATTTTTACTGTGAGTCTTTTTGTGTATTCAGGGAGGGTTTGGATCCAAGAAAACGAGTTTAACCCCACCGCAATTTTTGCGCCTGTCCCAAGTCAGGAATATGTTGGTCATTGGCTTGTCCTTGTCTTTTTAGTTTCTTGATATTTGGGTTATTGGATGTGGTTTGTTTCCATTGATTTATTCACTTTTTTACCTTTTCGGGGCCATTTAGGGCTTACTATATGGTGTGAGGTTCCTCACTGTGTTGAAGACCATATGGTGACCCCTTGATGTTTTGTTTTTGGTCATTTTAACCTGGATATGGGATGTTGTCTCCTTGACATTTACCCCATTTCCTTTCTTTTTCATATTTAATGAGGTCCACTCATGACTATACGGACCTGGTCAAGATTGGTTGACCGAGGCCAGCGGCCGAGGTTAACCAATCCCTGAGCAGGTCCTTATAGTCACGAGTAGACGGAAATCAAAAGTCAATTAATGCTTTATTAAATGTAATAAGGAATTTTGTTTTTTGTTGATTTGCCTGAACAGCATTTTTTACTTGTCCTCGGACAGTAAGTAAAAAATAAATAAAAGTCTCATTGCTGTAACAGTATATTTTTATTATATATTCGACAAAAATTTTTTTTTTCATTTCATTGTAGAAAACGGTTTATACCAGGTGCTAACGATCAAACTTCTTTTCACTACTCCAACACCATATATATTTTAACTTTTCTTCGTTCTCATTCAAAACTTTGACAACACAACAACGATTTCAATGCTGTGGATTTTTATTCCCTTCACAATTTTTGCCAACTGTTTCGAAACGTTCTTCCGTGTGTTTGCAACAGATGTCGCACAGACGAATGTTAGTAACAACACTAATTTGATTGGTTGTTTGGTAATGAAATGACGTGAGGTCTACTCACTCTGAGGTACAAGCAAGGAAATGCTGTCTCGACCAATAAGCGAAAAGCAAAATTCCTAATCATTTAATAATAATGGTTATTTACCAAATTTTGCATATCTGTACCATTAACAAATCCAAAATGGTTGTCACATGGGAACATAATTTAACAAAGGACCCTATGGGAAATGTTATGAATTTTTAATTCTTGAGAACTGTTCATACATCAAGTTGATATTAACTAGGAAAGGTAACATGATGTTATTAAACAAATGTATGATTTTTGTACCCATCATAGATCCAAGATGGCTGCAACTGCAGATAATAGTTTAACATTGGACTCTCTGGGAAAATGTTGTAAAAGGGTTTCATATTTCAAGTTTATATTAAGTAGGCGTGGTAACTTGATGGTCATCCATGATAATGCCCCCCCTGTGAAATATTACCATGGATTACCATGGTTGACCATGAACAACCATGGATAAAGCAGGAACAAGCATGGTTGACCATGGTATACAATTTTAACCGTGCTTATAATATCGACCATGGTCTTACCATCAACAACCATGGTTTCCTAAACAATGACTATGGTTATATATGACTTATCCATGGTCAACAGGAAAAATGAAAGGATATGGAGTGAATGTACATGTGACAAAAACACACACGATACATAGAAAAATCCAGTTTAACAAGGACAGGGCTTTTATTCCTGTCTACATCTTGATGTCTATAATGACCATGGTTAACTATGGTTTGACCTTAGGTGATTTTATGCACATGCAAGCCTGCAAATTATCTTTGACCATGCTTTATAATACATTCACAATTACACAGGTATAATAGATTAACATGATTCTCAATAAAATAAATTGCTGTTCATTATTTTATTAGTCCCCTACCGCTTTCGCCGAAGGGGACGTTAGGTTTGCACTTCATCAGTCCGTCGGTCGGTCCGTCAGTCTGTCAGTCCATCACACTCAGTTTTCCGGACATTTTTCCTATACTATAAACGATATTTATCTAATATTTGGTATGTAAGTCTACCACCATGAGTTACAGACCAAGTTCGAGTTTGGTTCCGGTTCATTGATTTGACAGAGTTATGGCCCTTGGACATAGAAAATTTTGATAAAATATAGGTTTTCTGGACTTTTTCCCTAAGCCATTCCAGATATGAAGCTAATATTTGATATGTAAGTCTACCACTATGGGTTACAGACCAAGACTGAGTTTGGTTCCGGTCCATTGATTTTGGACGGAGTTATGGCCCTTGAACATAGAAAATTTTGATAAAATATAGGTTTTCTGGACTTTTTTCCTAAACCATTCCAGATATGAAGCTAATATTTGATATGTAAGTCTACCACTATGGGTTACAGATCAAGTTCAAGTTTGGTTCCGGTCCATTCCGGACGCAGTTACGGCCCTTTGACTCAGAAAATTTTGGTAAAATACAGGTTTTTGAGACTTTTTTCTAAACCATTTCAGATATTAAGCTGATATTTGCATTGTTACTCAACCACTATGGGTTACAGATCAAGTTCGGTCATTGATTTTGGACGGAGTTATGTCCCTTGAACATAGAAAATTTTGGTAAAATATAGGTTTTCTGGACTTTTTTCCTAAACCGTTTCAGATATGAAGCTAATATTTGATATGTAAGTCTACCACTATGGGTTACAGATCAAGTTTGAGTTTGGTTCCGGTCCATTGATTTTGGACGGAGTTATGGGCCTTGGACTTAGAAAATTTTGGTAAAATGTAGGTTTTCCAGACTTTTTTTCTAAACCATTCCAGATATTAAGCTAATATTTGCTATGTGAGTCTACCACTATGAGTTACAGATCAAGTTCAAGTTTGGTTCGGGTCCATCGATTTTGGACGGAGTTATGGGCCTTGGACTTAGAAAATTTTGGTAAAATATAGGTTTTTGAGACTTTTTTTCTAAACCATTTCAGATATTAAGCTGATATTTGCATTGTTACTCGACCACTATGGGTTACAGATCAAGGTTGAGTATGGGATGGGTCCATTGATTTTTGACGGAGTTATGGACCTTGGGCTTGGGCTCCGAAAACATTTTTCTTCTTTAACTATTTTTCTGGTATAGCAAAGAATTATTCCACCGGTAGGGGACTTCTGTATTGCCTTGCAATACCATCCACACATGTTTTATTTTATGACTAATTTTCACAATGTGTAGTGCTTTCACTATGTTTATCCATATTTAATAATTCAAGTTAAAGCTCTTTCGAATTCTGCAAAAGGCTCACCATAATACATCTCATTTCATGTCTTATGATTGTTATACATTTAAATTTTATTCAAACAATTCCATTTTTTTAAAATCATGTTTTCACTCCCATCAAATTTTTGGCTATTCCAAAAATCAACCTTCAATTGCAAAATCTAGCCATATTTTTGGAAACACAAGTTTTAAATTATCTCCCATTGTTAGTCCCCTACCGGCTTCCCTGAAGGGGACTATAGGTTTACACTCCGTCAGTCCGTCCATCAGTCCGTCACACTCAGTTTTCCGGACCTTTTTCCTATACTATAAAAGATATTTATCTAATATTTGGTATGTAAGTCTACCACCATGAGTTACAGACCAAGTTCGAGTTTGATTCTGGTCCATTGATTTTGGACGGAGTTATGGCCCTTTGACTTAGAAAATTTTGGTAAAATATAGGTTCTCCGGACTTTTTTTCTAAACCGTTCCAGATATGAAGCTAATATTTGCTATGTGAGTCTACCACTATGAGTTACAGACCAAGACTGAGTTTGGTTCCGGTCCATTGATTTTGGACGGAGTTATGGCCCTTTGACTTAGAAAATTTTGGTAAAATATAGGTTTTCCGGACTTTTTTCTAAACCGTTCCAGATATGAAGCTAATATTTGCCGTGTGAGTCTACCACTATGAGTTTCAGATCAAGTTCGAGTTTGGTTCAGGTACATTGATTTTGGGCGGAGTTATGGTCCTTTGACTTAGAAAATTTTGGTAAAATATAGGTTTTCCAGACTTTTTTTCTAAACCGTTCCAGATATGAAGCTAATATTTGCTATGGGAGTCTACCACTATGAGTTATAGATCAAGTGTGAGTTTGGTTTCAGTCCATTGATTTTGGACAGAGTTATGGGCCTTGGACTTAGAAAATTTTGGTAAAATATAGGTTTTCCAGACTTTTTTTCTAAACCGTTTCAGATATTTAGCTGATATTTGCATTGTTTATCGAACCACTATGAGTTACAGATCAAGTTTTAGTATGGGTTGGATCCATTGATTTTTGACGGAGTTATGGGCCTTGGGCTCCGAAAACTTTTCTTCTTTTTTTTGCTGGTATAACAAAGAATTATTCCACCGGTAGGGGACTTCTGTATTGCCTTGCAATACTATCCACACTTGTTATAACAGTTTTGGAGTAATTTTTTTGAAAAAAATTAAGATCATTTATGAAATCCTACAATGTGTTATTCAAAATAATTTAACTTAAGTGACATTAATCATTGAAAGTAAAGAAACAATACAAATTGCGAACATTTTTAAAATTCTAAAATCAATGTACACCTTGTCAAAAGTTTTTACTGTTACACTATATATTTAAAATATATTGATCACCTGAAAAATGAAGGTAGATGTGTCAAAGGTGAAGAGGAACTCTAAGGCTAGTGAAGATGAACAGAGCCAAACTTAATAGACATCAAAAAACAAACCAATTCAAAACCATTATATATAGTTCTTTTAATGAGCATGGTCAACCACTGTCACTGACTATGTCGTTAACCATGGTCATAACCATGGTTGACCATGGTTAACCATGGTTTGATAAAATCCATTGTTAACCATGGTGTCCCATTTAACGAAAATTGTTAAAACCATGGTTAACCATGGTCAACCATGGTTATATAACCATGGTTAATCATTGTTGTCCATGGTCAACCATGGTCACATTTTGCAGGGGCCATTTGTCCAGAGCAGGATGTCGCCTCCAACAGATTTTATATAAACTCTAAAAGATATGCCAATTCAAAGGATGGTTAAACATTGCAGATTGTTAAAAAAAAATTAACTTTTCGGATATTCAGGATTGACCTCTGGTATAGATATTCTGTCCATGTAAAAGAAAACCTGGTTTGCTGTCACATTGACAGCTTTCCTCTTGTTTATGTTATGCCCCATGACAAAAAAAGTCTGGGGATGGTGGGCATATTGTTTTACCCTGTTTGTATGTCCATGCCTCCATCCCATCTCTGATAAGCTGTTAATTCCCCACAACTCTCCCATTATATTTATGATGGATTAATTTTACTTTGCACAGTGGTCAGGTGATTGGATTGAAGATGTGCATATTGTCACAATTAATATTTTGGCCTAATTGGTGTTTTTTGTTGGGTGCAGTTGGACTTAATTTAAATGTGTGCATTTGAAGGGTTGATTCTGGATAACTCCTGATTGGTTAAATCAAAAACTGTGTGAGACATGTGAGTTAAAGTTCTTGAAACTTGTTTTTCAAGTGCCTAGAAAGTAGATGTACTTGTTTCATATCCAACAGTGGGGGCATCATATGTGTCTTGCAGACACGAACAGAGTAGCTGAAGTTTATCCAAAACCTGACTATAAGCACACCAGTAAAAAAAAAAAGATTTGATTATGGCAGTGGGAAGCATTTACTCTCTATAAAAAATTTAAACGTAAGCCTAATATTTGTGGCACCCTCCAGCCCCAAAATTTCCAGTACAACAATCAGTGATGGGTTTATATAAACACACTGACATCCTGTACGAAATGAGCTGCCTGGTTTAGACACGTAATCCAGGTGTAAATTTCCTTCTGACCAGGCGTAAGCATTCATTCTGACCAAATAAGTAAACCAGGCATCAAACGACATGTAAACAAGAGGGAAACTGACACGTAATATTTAAATTAGCTGGATAGAAAACCAGGCGTAAAATATAATCAGGCATAACAAAAGAATAACCAGTCGTAAATTTTTCCTGCTCTAGCATCTGTTTATACTGACCTTATTTCTGAATTATGCAATACTTTGCCCTTGACATATTTTACTATTCAAATTTTAGAAAACAAAGTAGTAGACTTCAATGTTTGAGCATTTTCACTATATATCGGAGTCTATGATGAAATTTAACTGAAAATAAATTGTAATAAACATACAGGAATTACAGTGTAGACAGACAATCTCATGCAGTTGATTTGTGAATATTTCCTTACAAACATTATCATTTTTTTAAGTTATAATATACTCACATGCTAAATTGTATACTAAAGATCCTAAATTTACTGAATCCTAACTGAACATTAACATCCTTATGAACAAAATGTAGAAAGAAGTCCCAGAAACACAGATTCTTCATCTTGACAACTCTGAACCAGCTAAGAAAATGAGAGCCAAAAATTTGAAATTTCCCATGATCCCCTAATAAATTTTGATTTGTATATGTATAAAAACAAACTGGTTTGGAAAATTTCCTGCTTGTTTTATTTTAATATGTTTGGAGTTGTGCTGAACCAACTGGTTATTGTCTCGCCTGCGATCCAAATTCCGTTGACGTCGTTGGTGTCAAAAATTGTACAAGTTTTTCATAGGTTGAATATAATCATTTAATCTTAATAGAATTGTGTCAAAATTGGACAGAAGCTAGATAACGGTCAGAAAATTACCTCCAGCTAAAAACAATCGGAATTTATTTTGTTTTCCGTATTTGGACTTAGTTTTTGTCTCGCCTGCGACGAAAGTCGCGAAGGAGAGACATAGTGACCATAGATTCCGTAGTCGGCGTCAACATTGGGTTAACCCAAATGTTAAACTTTTTTTGAACTTCAATAACTTTCTAAAATATTGCTCAATAGCATTGATTTTTTGACACAATATTCAGTATAACTTCATTATTGAATCCCAAGTATAATTTTGAAAAAAAATGATTCCAATTTTTCCGTATTTTGCCATTTGTTGGACTTAGTTTTTTTCA
>MJUU01001051.1:0-15685 GCA_002080025.1 Modiolus philippinarum
GTCAACGATCAGTCAAAATGGAATGTTGACTGATCCAGGGACTGTAATAAATTTCATTTTGAGCAGTCTTGAATTTACTGTTGTCTGTCAATCTTCAAAATGATTCAATTGCATCAAAATGTTCGCGACAGATTTATTTTCGTGCTACATATTATTTTACTGTTAATTAAAATAGGCCTGGCCTAGATAGAAAGTAAGGTACAAGATTTACAAGAATAAGCTTGTTATGGCAATCAAACAAGGCCTCCTTTAAAAAATTGTTTGTTTGCTGTTTATCAACCTACTAATAAAAATCCTACCTACTCAAAAAATTTTATTGTCATTTCACAGAGGAAATTTTTGTTATTCTATTTTTAGCACATTTTCTTTTAAAATTAACCTTTTTGACATTTTTCACGAAAATAAAAATAATTCACCTACCTACCTACTCACATCCAAAATTGTTAGTAGATAAACAGCAAACAAACAATTTGTTAAGGATATATTAGGCCATACAAAGTTAATTAATTTGCTCTCAGACAATTTATCATTGCAAATGATGAGGGAGGGAGGTGATTTTTTTTTATCTTTTTATTTGCCAAAACAGATGAGGCAGATTTTTTCATTGTAAAAACCACCAAAAATGTAGTGAGGAAGGTGATTCTTTATTTTTATTTTAATGAGATGGCAAAAATTAGGGTCATTGAGGGGCTTTTTATCAAGCCTCAAACCAGATGAGGGAAGGCCTGAGAACTAATAAATTATTTTTTCAGGGCCTTATTGATAAACATTTATTTTCAGGAATAAAATGTCAGAACTGGTACAGAACTATGTGAAATCGCTAAACTGGGGTCACAGAGTACAGTTAAAAGACAAGTAGGTATCAATCAGCATAGCATTGTCAATGAATACACCTAACATTTTTTCCATCAAACACTACTTAATAGTGGGTAATTTTCTGTTGTAAAATGTTGCGATTTGTTCAACAAAGAGGGGTACTTATTTTCAGCAGTCATTAATTTTGGCAAATTATAAATTTTGTGTAAAGAACAGAACTATATAGAGATATAGAGACCTTGATTTTACAAATTTCTGTTTTCACTCTTCCATTAATTTTGCAAATATAGCAAAAATTAGAACCTCACTAAAATTACCTGCTATGCAGAATTTTACATATAAATTTTAGATTTATATGTATGGAAATTTCCAACTCAAATGAGTACCTGTTGTTTTCTTTTTGTAAAACTTTAGGTTAATTTATTGAAATTTAGATATATTGTGGAAATAATCATATATAGAACCACAATTATGGTATTATTCTTAGTTTGTTATGGTTTCAGAGCTGAGGGATTTATTTGTCATTATTTAGGCTAAGGGCTACTCCAACCAAGCATACATGGAATGCAGGAAGTCACTTCAAAGTTGCTGCCATCAGTGGATGTTATTAATTCAAGTTGGAATTCACAAGCACATAAAAAATTCTAATTTGCTGCACCTATGGGTGGTCCTAATAATTTTCAATTGACTTCCCCCTCCAAAATATGTTTTGCTGGAACAGTCCTATATTTAACCAGTCATTATTTTACTTGAAAACTGGCGTGTAAATTTACACATGAGAGGTTTGTATACTTATTGATGAGGTTTTAGGTTTTGTTCAACACTTGGACATTTATATTGCCAAATTATGGGAAGGAATAATACAGTGTGATTAATATTTTTGTGCTTGTTCAAAATTATAGAAAGGAAATTTCTCAGGCTATGATATCATTGATAAGTATATTACCTAATTATCACATAAAGCGGTCACGTCAGTCTACAATAATGAAAAAATATAGAGCTTTCTTTGTTTATGTTAGGTCAGGGACAGTATTCCTAATCCTATGAAGGATGACTGTTGTAGAGATACTCAGCTTCTGCTTACAATTTGAAACTTGATTATTTAGCAACAAGCAACATATTAATATACGCTGACTACTTGTGCTACATGTTTAGTAGATGTAAATATTGCAATTTTTTATATACTCTTAAATTCAATTACTAACACCTAGAGTCTTAAGTTCCTTAATTATTGAAATTTTTATTCCCCCATGAAAGGAAGTTTTGGGGGGCATATAGTTTTTGGTCTGTCTCTCTGTTTGTTTGTCTGTTTGTCTGCTTGTCCACAAAAAACTTTAACATTTGGTATATCTTTTGAATGGTAAATGATAGGGCTGTCATATTTTGCATGTGTATTCCTTGTGGCAAGACCTTTCAAACGATACCAAAATTCTGGACCTCGTGACCTTGACCTTGACATGTGATGGACTTTTTGAAAAAAATAATAAAACTTTAACATTGGGTATATCTTTTGAATGGTAAGTGATATGGCTTTCATATTTTGCATGTGTATTCCTTGTGGCAAGACCTTTCAAACGATACCAAAATTTTGGACATCGTGACCTTGACCTTGACATGTGATGGACTTTTTGAAAAAAATAATAAACTTTAACATTGGGTACATCTTTTGAATGGTGAGTGATATGGCTTTCATATTTTGCATGTGCATTCCTTGTGGCAAGACCTTTTAAATGGTACCAGAATAGTTGACCTTGTGACCTAGACCTTGGCCTGTGAACAACTGCATAAACACTTTAACTTTGAGCATATCTTTTGAATGGTAAGTGATAGTTCTTTCACACTTTGCATGTGTATTCCTTGTGGAGAGACCTTACAGTTGGTACCAGAATATTTGACCTTGTGACCTTGACCTTGGCATGTGACTGTCCCGTAAAATTTCATCAAAAAATGAAATTATATTTTGTTTGATTTTACATGTATATAGAAATTAAACTCATTTATGATGAAATGTTTCTTGATATCTATAGAAATTTTTTTTTAAAAGATTTTTAAATCATTCAGCATATTTTCTACATTTATTCACTTTCGTTTTACATGTATCTATATATGTATTATATATATCAAGGATGAGGGATGTTACTAAAAATATGTATTATTTCATTTCTTCTCTTCTGTGTATACCTCCACTTTTGGGGAACCAGTATTGATGATCCCTGGTGTAATCAAAGTACTGATAACACTGAAAAACAGAACACAATGAGTTGGCTATAAATGTTCCAAAAATGGGGGGGGGAATTGTTTTCTTAATAATGCTTGGATAATGATTGGAAGGGTTCATTTGGGTGACTTCTGTGTTTGCATCCAATTGCAATCATCATTTGATGTGATTAAACTTTTCTGTTGATACCAGAATTTATTTCTACAAATTATTTTGTCAGAAGGACATTCATTGTTCAAAGTTGCTAAATGTTTCTTCTTTACTTCTACCCGGGGGCATAAGTGTTTCACAAAACACATCTTGTTTTATTATGTCCTGCCCACGAATGTGGAAGGGGCATATAGTGTTACCCTTTTCCGTCCTTCAGTCCGGCGGTACATCCGGTTAAGTTCTGCGTTTTAGTACATTTCTCAGAAACTGTATTAAAGAGGTAGAACATTAGATAAATGTAATTGTAGGCCAGTAGGTAGATATTCGATAGTACTACAGAGTTCCCCTGTGACCTACATTTCATGCTTGAGCGACTCTGGTTAAGTTTCGGGTTAAAGTTCATTCCTCAACAACTACACATTATAGTACAATGATGTTTCATCGAATTAATTGCCTTGATGAGTACTACCAAAAACATTGACAATTTGGTGGCTTTGACCTACATTTTACACTTCAGTGACTTTGGTTAAGTTTTGCGTTTAAGTCCATTTCTCAACAACTACACATTATAAGGCAAGGATGTTTCATCAAGTTAATTACCTTGATGATTACTACCGAAATCATTGACAATTAGGTGGCTTTGACCTACATTTTACGCTTCAGTGACTTTGGTTAAATTTTGATTTTAAGTCTATTTCTCAACTACTATGTATTGTAGCATCATGATATTTCACTGTAAGATTCATCTAAAGAAGATCTGCACATTTCACCAACAACTGGGTGTCCATGACCTACATTTTATGGTTGAATGACTTTGGTTAAATTTTGCATTTCATCACAATTCAGTGACAGGGAACTAATTTTATGAATGATTGAAATGGGTCAATCTGTTGGGATAAATTTATTGGCAGGCATCGGTGTCTTAAAGACACATTCTCTAGATTAATAAATGGTCAACCCATAAGTCCTAAACAATACACAGAATTTGATGTACATATTGCTATATTTGTAATGAATAACAATTTATCATTATTTGTTTGTTTCAGAAATGTAGAGTATATAAATGCCTATGGAACTTTATTAGATCAAAACACAATAAAATCAACAGACAGTAAAGGAAATGAAGTAAGTTATAAACTTTGGTTTCTACCATTGTGGGGGTGATAAAGGGGGATGCCAGTACAAACTTACGTGAAATAAAATTGACAGATACAGATTACGAGAGATAGAAAACACTAAATAAGAACTACGTGAAATAAAGTCATAATTGTAGATGAGGAGTGATTTTATTTTCTGGACAATTTTTCACTTTCATAAGTCATATGATGTGCATTGTTCAAGTTACGTATTGTAGAATATTCATGGTATATCGGAAACAAGCTGATGCCTCTATGGGATGCAACCTTCCATCATTGGATAGTAAAAACTCTTTCTTTGCTTTGAAATTTACCAACTCGAAATTTAATCGATCTGAACGTCTTGCTGAATCTGTAAATCAGTCATATTACCTATTGTTCTATATGGGTCTGAACTATGGTGTAATATGAAATTAAAAGCCTGTTTGTCTGCAAGCCAGTTTCAACATTTCATTGTGAGAAAAAAGATTAGAACCTTAACATGATCTGATATGTGTAAAAGTATTTTAGGACTGCATCCACTCACAAGCGAAAACTTTATTTCCTTCAGAAACTATGTACTGTTAACGATGCATTCCTATCCAAGCCCATTTTTGTGGCAAGGCTTTTCTGATTTCTATAAATTGCAAAAGATCTCGGATTTATCTCTGGCATTATACAGATCCTTTATAAATATGATCTCAATGCCAAATATGATCTCCATCCCTTCCTACTAGACTTTATACTAGAAAATAGATTCCCTTCGAAAAATATTCAAAATCACATTGTTAACAGAGTTACTAGTTTCCGGATCCATATGTCCGCCTTATGTGGAATGTCTGCCAGTTACTCCAGATATATTGGACACATTCAACATAGAACACAACATAGATTTACGTGAATGACAAGGAGCAAACCCACAGCTAAACTCATGGATTGAATTCGTAAAACAGTGATTTAAGCCGAAATAAGGACAGATACCACTCAGTCCATAAATATGGCATATTGGCCAGTTGACCATCCATGATGATATTATAAACAGACTAATCAAGACAGACGACAGAACCATACAACTTTCATTACCATCAAGCCAGGTTCCAGCAGTATTGGCAGCTTTTCATTGCGAGATAGGCAACCCATGCAACTAGCCTCATCCATGAAATATTTTACCAGTGATGATCAAGGATATCACAGAATGGATAGAGCACTGTGACACTGTGACAGTTGTATACTGATGAAAGAACATACAGACAAGGCACCAATTGTGAACATTACCTGTAGCCATTAGTCAGGAGTAAGTGTGCATAAACTTTCATTATTGGAGAAATCCAAAGGAGCAATAGAGAACATACTGGTAATCATGGAATGTCCAATTATCGCCACAAAAGAATCTGCTGAAATAAGGTGAATGACCTGTGAGCTGTGATGCAGGAACGATGAGACGGACATACCGGTAAAAAAAAATTTTATGACGCATTGTTAAATGAATGACAAATTTAATTAACTGCATTTTGTGATCATTGTGATGATGAATTATTATAAAAAAATAATATATCCATTGCTGAAAATAACCTTTTTAGATGAACGATGATGGACAAACAGACTAAAAAGCTACAGTTTCTAAGGCAGGAAAGGAGCTCTTCAGTAAAATTTGACAAAACTAGTTCACAAAATACAAGAATTTTTTTGTTCAAATACGAAATATGTGAAATAAATATTGATAAATACGGAATATGTGAAACTTTATCAATACATAAATACAGAAAATAAAAAGGAAAAATATGAAATACGTAAATAAAAACGCTCAATACGTCATACTAAAATAACCCTTTACTACCCTCATTGTGATAACTCTTGTTTTTATAGGAATTTCCAATATCAAATTTGTTACAGGAAATTTTCTTCCTTAAATTTGTAATTTTTTTATCTCAAAGTAGGCAACATGCTTGTTGAACAAACTTCAACAAAAATCATCAAAAGCTCAATTGAAAATGAAGAGGGGACTGGGTAACTTGACTTTATGCACACATAGTTGAAGCGGCCTTGAAATCTTAGCTTGTTGAAGAACACAAAAATCTGTAGTTGTGAAGCACACCCATAGCTTTTTTTGTTTTTCAAGGGAGCAAATGGAAATTTCACAAGATCAAGAGGAAAATATGTAAACTGTTAGAGTTCTTGTTTATCTAAAGGAAGGATATATGTATATCAATATAAATCTACTAAAATTATTGTGCCAATTAACATTATACTCCGATTATCGGTTTTCATGGCCTTAAGGGCATACGATACAGTACAGGGGAGATAATAACATTGTTATGTGGAGTGCTAACGTTTTCCCGATATTGGTGACGTCGCTCAAAGCATAGTCATGAATTCGCGGGAAAAGGACAGTATTATAGTTATAAATGTAACCCACACCATTGTATTCATCACTGCGAAATGCAGTCTCCAGGATCTTACTCACAACACATCTGTTTTATCAATTTAGAATGTAAAAATTTTAACATCACTTTATTATTGTATTCACAAAATAGGCCTTAAATTTTACAACTAAAAAATGTCTTATCTCGGTATCACAGGGGCTAGGCTCGTTAGATGTTCAAATAATACTATATTTATGGTATTATCTTAACATTTAAAGAGCCTAGCCCCTGTGATCGGTATATGGTGGGGCGGGGTGCGTAAAATGTGCAACCGTGAATGATCGGCTGTGTATTTGAACAAGTTGCACAACAGCTATGTAGTAACTGTAGAGGTCGTTTTGTGAAGGTGTAGCGAATACCAAGTGAATACAGGATTCATTTGGTTTGATTAACGAGACATCTAATATGTTAAATAGTTGGTAAAATGCCCAGTCTATCTTCTGTACCTTCTAGGATAAAATAAATGTTGTTTTCATTTTTTTTTTGTTTTTTTGTCCATTAATTACAATAATTCAAGATCTAAATTTTCCGTGCTCCTAGAATTGAATTTAAACACTTAACAGGACATACTTCCGTTAGCTGTTACTTACATGTTTTTGGTCGCTTGTTATTTAGACATATCCAAACTGAATTTACGTAAACGGAAATAACATCGTCGTATGTATGGGTCACATGAAGGTGGACAACTCTTTCAAATATACATTTTTCGTCTTGCACCATGTGAGACCATTATTGGAATTGACCCAAAAAAAAAATGTATCGTGCGACAACCAGTTTGAAACAAATATTTGGTACACTAATTTGCGATACTCTACCACCTGATGAATTCATGCAAATAGAACGAAGAAGATTCAAGATTCTTTATTCTCTAAAAACCATAGATAAACATAGGTACAGAAGAAAAATCAGCGGGTAAAGATGAATGATGTTATACCGAGAGAAATACAACGCAACGTCATTTACCGCCAAAATATTGTTTTTGGTAAATTTTTGACAGTTTTTCCCAAATATCTTAAAAACTAGCACATGGACCCCCTATTTTCTTGTTAGTTTTCAGAGGAAGGCCATCAAGAGAACCATTTGCCAAATTATGAAGGAAAAATCAACAGTCAATCTTTTTTTTATATCTCGATTTCAATCCAGGCATATAGCTATAATTAAGCATTACATTTACAAAAACACCAAATAAGAGATATATCGGATGTTGTTATTATATTTTGTCATAATTCCATTAAAGGCAATGAAATGAGCATTACAGATAAAAAAACAGAACTAAAATAGGCCAAGCACTTGGAAAATTACAATCATTTAAAAATTCCCATAAAAAACGCAAATTATCGGGTTTTGCCCTAAAATTAGCCATTTTCAACGTTACATATCTCAAAAAGTAAGTCATGAAGGTATATTTTTTTTTTCACATTTGGAATCCTCATATCAAAATTTATGTTATATTGGATTTTCGTGAAAAAAAATATGGGATCTATACTGTATCGTATGCCCTTAAGCGTCCATTATGACGTCATAATTTCCACTGAAAAACAATGTTATCCCCGAAAATTAATGTCCCACAATAACCCATGACCAGAGGGTATAGGTAAGCATATGAAGGCTTGCTTTTGGCACCAAGTATGAATTATGTAAAAAAAAAAACAGACCTCAAATTGTTGGTATGCAAATTGAAAACATGCAATCACTTAGCTATACATTCTTTAGAAAATCATTTTTATTTTTTTTGCAAATTTTGGACATATCATTCTTTGCACACAGATAATTCGGATCAATATTGATTGACATTTTTCCTGATTATTTCAGAGAATATTAAAAGCAAACAATATAGTCATTGCTGTTGGTGGCAGACCAAACATTCCACATGAGGTATGTTAGGGAAAATGGATTTGGTAATGATGAAAAATTACAAGTGAATGAACAAATAAAAGGAGATGGAGTAAATGTATATGGGACAAAATCCCTAAAAATACATGGTAAGATTAAGCAAATGGAACAACGCTTTCATTGTTGTTCTTCATCTTGAAAGCTGATGTATTAAACCATATATACTTTGAGGTCTCTTTATATAAGTATATGTAAGCATTCCAGACCTTCATTCATTGAAACTTGTCATAGTCAAACAGTATTCCTAAATGGTTCGTTCAGTTAGAAAAGATTTCAGTATAAAACCATATTGAGACTTTAGTTTACAAAATGGCTTATTTTATAATGTACTTTGGAAATTGTCATTCACCATGTATTAAATGTATGTATCTTACTTAGTCATTCACTGGAAAATATAGAAGATGCTTGGTTCAAAGTACAAATCTTTAACTTTTTTGTTATAATTTTGTATATAAATTAACCCTCTTTATACTGACCCTCTCAAATGGTGGTCTATAACTTATGACCAATCTTTTTCACGGTCCATGATACATAGTTTCTATGTTATTTAGCCACATTCACTTACAGCCAACTTTGAAGACTCGAACACTCAAGGAAAAACAGATGAAAACAGTTGCTTAAACTTGAACAGAGAGGCAAAAAAAGAGCTTGAAACATCCATTGCATTCAAGCAATGAGCCATCAAAGCAGCTTTATCACAGAAATTTTGTCTTGTCCAAATGATGGCCTTATAAAGATTGTGCATTGTCCAATTTAATGACCGGAAAGTATAAGAAGAAGGTTATACTGTCCAGTTAAATGTTTTTTTTTTACAAATATTTCCAACCCTAGCCATTCTTTATTATACTATAACTTGTATTGCTTTTGGAAATCAATTATTATTATCTTTACCTATGTATAGATTTTTTGTTGTTAGATTCCAGGAGCCTTAGAACACAGTATTACAAGTGATGATATCTTTTGGTTGAAGAAACCTCCAGGAAAGACGTAGGTATTTATATATTTTTTAAAAGTATGTTTTATTGACTTGATCTACAAGAATGGAAGATCCCTTGAAAGAATTTTTTTAAAGTATATTACTGTATATCGGAATTTTTTCGCGTGTGTCTAATTTTTCGCTATGTTCACGGTAGGCAATCATACACGAATTTTAGACTTGGTGTTAATTTCACTGCCTATTCAAATACATTAGATTGAGTATAAAAACGCAAATTATAAACACAGTGAATATTTCACTCATCTGTTTTACACCAAAATCGCGAACAAAAGCCAACGTGAAAATAACCTGATATACGGTAAGTGAAAATTTATGAACTTATTGTATTCTTGCTAGAAAAGTTGAACTTAGGATGATGTTATAGAGTTGAGAAGAATTTTTTTGCTCCATTTTATCTTGCCATCTCACACATTTATACATTGTATCTCGGGGAGATTTAATGAAAATGACATCACATACAGGGTAGAGTTATAGCATAGCAGTAATGATAGTATTGTTGTATTTAACAATTGAAATCATTTTATGGACTTTACATTGAGTGATCAGTTCCTGCGCAAGTTGTTTTAAGTTGTTGATAATTTTCAAAGAACCCTCTACTTTGTTATGATAAGAACTTTGTAGTTATGTTGACAAGCAAGTAAGAGTTTTTATGCCCCTGTGAATCGAAGATTCGGGGGGCATATAGGTTTTGGTCTGTCTGTCTATTTGTTTGTCTGTTTGTCCACAAAAAACTTTAACATTGGGTATATCTTTTGAATGATAAGTGATAGGGCTCTCATATTTTGCATGTGTATTCCTTGTGGCAAGACCTTTCAAACAATACCAAAATTTTGGACCCCGTGACCTTGACCTTGACATGTGATGGACTTTTCGAAAAAAATAATAGACTTTAACATTGGGTATATCTTTTGAATGGTAAGTGATATGGCATTCATATTTTGCATGTGCATTCATTGTGGCAAGACCTTTTAATTGGTACCAGAATAGTTGACCTTGTGACCTTGACCTTGGCCTGTGAACAATGCATAAAAACTTTAACATTGAGCATTTCTTTTGAATGGTAAGTGATAGGGCTTTCATAATTTTCATGTGTATTCCTTGTGGAGAGACCTTTGAGTTGGTACCAAAATATTTGACCTTGTGACCTTGACCTTGGCATGTGACTGTCCGGTAAAATTTCACCAGAAAAATGAAATTATATTTTGTTTTATTTTATATATATAGAAATTAACTCATTTATGATGAAATGTTTCTTGATATCTATAGAATATTTTTTGTAAAAAAATATTTTTTAAATCATTCAGCATATTTCTTCATTTATTCACTTTGGTTTTACAGGTATTTATTAATGTGTTATATATATCAATGATGAGGGATGTTACTAAAAATACATGTATCTATTATTTCATTTCCTCTCTTCTGTGTACTTGTTAATAAATCATCATTTAATATGGTTATTTTATGTTTCAGTTTAGTAATTGGAGGAAGTTGTATCCTTATGTTTATGTTTATGATTGAAATAACAAAATTTTTAGATAATATGGAGGTGGAAAGATCATCCATTTAATTCAGTAAGAATTTGGAACAGGATCTGGAATTTCCATTATCAATTTTTTGGACTTGGAATTGCAAAAAAAAAACACATTTTCACTGAAATTTGGAATAAAAAAAAAAACATTTTCATCCGAATTTGGTATTTGAATCATTTTTGCAGAATTTCCTGATGAAAATGAGAGCAATGTTGGCCATTTTGAAAATTCTAAGCCCTTTATCATTTCTATGGGTGCTAGGCAACCTTTTACTAAAGCTTCATCCAATTTTAGGCACTTTGAATTTGTCCAGCTGTTTCTAGTTCCATGGCCATGACGCCATTTTGAAAATTCCAAAAGATGTGTGTGTGTACATCTACTCATTGTAAGTTAGATTCCTTTGAAATTGTTGAAATTTGCTGGCAAAGAAAAAAGATCAAGAGTTGTGTTTTTATACATAGAGATGGACGAACAGACAAGCATATACTTTTCATCATTGTGGGTATAAACAATAAAAGAGAAAGCAAAAAAATAGATGTTGTCATATCTTTTGCATTAAACATTAGCATTCCTGAACTTCAATTAGATATTGCCTTAGAATGTGGTGGATTTTTAACAGGAATGGGATACGATACAACTGTAATGGTTAGATCTATATGTCTCAGACACTTTGACCAGGTAAATATAAACAGCTAAGAGTAATACATATGACTAACATCAAGTCATTTTTGTAGTAAGACATTTTCTAAATGTTCTTTTATTGTTATTGATTATGGCATGGCATTTCGATATCATTAAATTGGCAAAATATTTAAATTTTGCATCACTTTTTATACCCCACGCAAACAAAGTTTGGGGGTAAATAGGAATCACCCTGTCCGTCCAACTGTCTGTCTGTCCATCTGCCTATGTACCTTGTCAGCGCATGTTCTCCTAAATGGCTGCTTTGATTTTGATGAAGTTTTACACAGTTGTAGTACACCATCTGAAGATGTGCATGAAGGAGTATGGTTGCTGCTCGACATTTTGAAGGGGAGATAATTGGTATTTGAATATTTTCTGGAAAAAGTGGGGACGTACCTTGTCAGCACATGTTCTCCTAAATGGCTGCTTGGATTTTGATAAAATGTTAAACAGTTGTAGTACACCACCTGAAGATGTGCATGAATTTATAGGGTTGCTGCCAGAAATTTTGAAGGGGAGATAATTCACTTTTGAATATTTTATGGAAAAAGAGTGTGGGACGAACCTTGTCAGTGCATGTTCTCTTAAACAGCTGCATGGATTTTGATGAAATGTAATACAGTTGTAGTACATCACCTGAACATGTGCATGATGTATATGATTGCTGTCTGAAATTTTGAAGGGTAGATAATTTGTCTTTGAATATTTTGTGGAAAAAGGGGTTGTATCATTTTCTCCATACTTGTATTGTGTCCACAACTGTATTGTGTCCACACAAACTTAGATTTACACTTGCCATATTGATTCAGGGTTCAGTTATCAAGCTAGCTGAGATTGCATCATGAAACACTTTATTGATTTTTTTTACCCCAATAACAAGTGCACCCTAAAAAACTTCATATAGATTTTAGGCTTGTTTAGGGAGGGGAGTCCCAATATCCCATATCCCAGTAAGTTTAGACTAAAATATCCCTCTGAAAATTAAAGATATCCCCTTAAATTTTTAGATATTCTGTTTTTCATAGTCAAAATATCCCATATCCCAATATACACTAAACAAGTGTTACATTTGGGATTGGAATTTTTAAAGTGACTTGTCACTTGTTTTTATTTCAAGCATGAATTGTATCAACATACATGTATATAGTTTGTGTATTCATTCATATACATGTATCTAGATCAATAAAGTTTTCAAGAAATATAATATTAATCAAAGTATTTGTTCATTTCGTAATGTCTGTTTTCATAAATGATTTTCATTGTTTATATAAATTAAATATTCCAGCAAATGGCCAAGCTTGTTACAGATTATATGGAAAACCATGGAACGAAATTCCTTAAGAAATGTCATCCACAAAGAATAGATAAACTGAGTAATGGTAAACTGGAGGTGACATACACAGATAAAAATGGAAATTCCTGTACAGATGTGTATGATACAGTACTAATGGCTGTAGGTTTGTATCTAGTAGGTTGTTAACTTACATACACAGATAAAAATGGAAATTCCTGTACAGATGTGTATGATACTATACTAATGGCTGTAGGTTTGTATCTAGTAGGTTGTTAACTTACATACACAGATAAAAATGGAAATTCCTGTACAGATGTGTATGATACTGTGTAATGGCTGTAGGTTTGTATCTAGTAGGTTGTTAACTTACATACAAGTAATATCAGTTTTACCAAAGTTATATAAGGTGTACATGTTAGTAGCAATTGTGGCTATAGGCTTTTATGAATTGGTTAAATACTTTGAAACTAATATGGAACCATAATTGTTCATATTAAAAGCTGTATAAGAAACTATAGATGCGTCGTTGGTAAAATTGGTAATTAGTGCAGCAAATTATGTTTTTATCATTCCTTTATTTTCAATTGACAATTTTGGTGTAAAAATCTTTGATTTCTTATGATAAAACATCGGCAAACAAATACGACAGCAAAACATGAGAAAGGCAAAAATCTAAAATCAAAAATGAAAAATGGGCAATTTATATTTATTGTCCCTCGTCTATGACCTTAACGGTCTATCTATTCCTATTGTGCAACCAATCTAGCAATTTCATTATTTAAACTGAGCTATACCTTTACCTTCAGACCAACATATATTGTAAAAAAGTTTTGGAGATTTGCTATTGTTAACTAATCTAAACAATGATGGTTCTTTTGAATTGTATAACAATACTATTGTATATCAATCTGTAATGGCCTGGGGAGTGATTTCGACCTTTAAATACATGTCAATATATTAAATGCCAAACTTCAAATTTTTTCTGTATAGGTAGAAAACCAGAAACAGTAAATATAGGTTTAGATAGTCTAGGTGTACAAACAGATCCAGATACCAGTAAAATAATAGGAAACCATGACCATGACCATGAAAAAAGTTCTGTNCTAATGGCTGTAGGTTTGTATCTAGTAGGTTGTTAACTTACATACACAGATAAAAATGGAAATTCCTGTACAGATGTGTATGATACTGTTCTAATGGCTGTAGGTTTGTATCTAGTAGGTTGTTAACTTACATACACAGATAAAAATGGAAATTCCTGCACAGATGTGTATGATACTGTACTAATGGCTGTAGGTTTGTTAACTTACATACACAGATAAAAATGGATATTCCTGTACAGATGTGTATGATACAGTACTAATGGCTATAGGTTTGTATCTAGTAGGTTGTTAACTTACATACAAGTAATATCAGTTTTACCAAAGTTATATTAGGTGTACATGTTAGTAGCAATTGCGGCTATAGGCTTTTATGAATTGGTTCAATACTTTGAAACTAATATGGAACCATAATTGTTCATATTAAAAGCTGTATAAGAAACTATAGATGCGTCGTTGGTAAAATTGGTAAATAGTGCAGCAAATTATGTTTTTATCATTCCTTTATTTTCAATTGACAATTTTGGTGTAAAAATCTTTGATTTCTTATGATAAAGCATCGGCAAACAAATACGACAGCAAAACATGAGAAAGGCGAAAATCTAAAATCAAAAATGAAAAATGGGCAATTTATATTTATTGTCCCTTGTCTATGACCTTAACGGTCTATCTATTCCTATTGTGCAACCAATCTAGCAATTTCATTATTCAATAGGTGTGATAAAACTGAGCTATACCTTTACCTTTAGACCAACATATATTGTAAAAAAGTTTTGGAGATTTGCTATTGTTAACTAATCTAAACAATGATGGTTCTTTTGAACTGTCTAACAATACTATTGTATATCAATCTGTAATGGCCTGGGGAGTGATTTCGACCTTTAAATACATGTCAATATATTAAATGCCAAACTTCAAATTTTTTCTGTATAGGTAGAAAACCAGAAACAGTAAATATAGGTTTAGATAGTCTAGGTGTACAAACAGATCCAGATACCAGTAAAATAATAGGAAACCATGACCATGACCATGAAAAAAGTTCTGTATCCAATATATATGCAATAGGAGATGTATTACATGTAAGTTCATAGTTTTCTGATGCCTTGGAAAATTTTTTAGCTCACCTCGCTATGCCAGGGTAAGCTTTTGCCATCACTTGGCGTCCGTCATCCGTCGTCCATCCGTCGTCTGTCTGTCCGTCTGTCGTAAACTTTTTATTCAAAGATCTTCTTTTCTGAAACCACTGGGCCAATTGGAACCAAACTTGGTCACAATAGTCCTTGGGTGGTCCCCTTTAAAAAATGTATCCAGCAGGTTCGTACCTAATCCAAGATGGCCGCCAGCGGGGAACATAGTTTAACATTGGACCCTATAGGAAAGACATTCAAAGATCTTTTCAGAAACTACCAGTCCAGTTAAAACCAAACTTAGTCACAATGGTCCTTAGATGGTCCCTTCCAAAAAAG
>MJUU01001059.1:7100-37635 GCA_002080025.1 Modiolus philippinarum
GAAAAGTTCATCGCGCCACTTAATTTCTGCCAGTTGTCGTTTAGCTTCTCGGAGTTCTGACTCTACCTTTCGTCGCTGTTCTCTCTCCCTCTGAAGTGCGGCTGACTGACCTTCTGTCTTCCTCAGTTCCTCCAGGTGTATCTTAGCCGCTTCCCTCTGCCTTCCTACGCAATCCATTAAGTTACATAAGCTCCTGATATGGTCCTCAACATCGTGCAGTCGGCCATACGGAAAAGGTGGAAGATAAACTTCCCTAACATCCATTTCACTTGTTTGCGTGGAGCACTCCGATGTAGTGGCGAAGAGAGGGAGAACAGGAAGTTCCGGTCTCAAAGAAGATGATGATGAAGATGAAGATGTCCTTGGTTTGTCTTTGTACTGATAAAGACTTAAAGTCTTTGATCCTTTCAAAGTGTTCCTAAGATCTGCAGTTTTTAATGGTGGATTGCTTGGTGAAACGTCAACAGTAGACGAGATTTCCTTGGCGACAGGAGTAGTGTTCAGATGGACAGTAAACAGTACTTCATCGGTCCCATCTGGATGTGGTTCATCTAGTGTTGACAATGGAAACAGAAGGACTAATGTTGACTGAAGGCACTGAATATGTGGATGCTGGAACTAAAGGCGAAGATGAAGATGATGTCGGTACCTTTTCTGTGGTCTTGTTAGATTCTGTCTTCCCTTTAAAGATAAAAATCCCTGGGTCAATAAAACCCTTACTCCTAACTGTTTTCTTGGTGCATTTAGACAGTATGTCAATAATTCTCTTGTCATCTTTTTCCTTGTGTATGAACTTGATATGTGACTTCATGTAACTTTTTCTCCTAAAGAGTGTGTTGCAAAAAGCATAGGCACATTCCCACTTAATAACATTAAGTATATGTCTTTCTTCCCAGTGACGTTAATACCTTGTCTTGGTAGAAAATTTCCCCTCCACATTGCATCCTTCAATAGGGCATGTCATGTCTACCTTGTAAGCAAACTCAATTTTGTCTGGGTACTGCTCAAATGAATCATCATCTGCCATTAACTGCAATGGGTCCTTAAGCGACATCATTCTAAAAACACAAAATCGTAAATACAAAGCATGGCAATTTATAATTAAAGCCCATATGGCTTCCCATAGAAAGCAAAAATCTGCTTTTATATCCTGTTTATTATTGAGTCCATTTTCTAGCTCAATACTAGAGTTTACCTTGTTATTTGTTTTATTTATATAGCGCTATTCTTGAACATTGGTAATCAGGCAAAGTGCATATGTACGCACACAACCGAAAGCAGCAGCCCATGGTTTTAAGAAATACGCGCATGGTCATTTGCCATACCGTCCCGTAAACTCCTAAACCAAAAATTCATCAAACTGCAAACTTTGAATTGACAATATCACGATTAGAGGAAGTCGTTCTTGACAAAGTGAAATCTACTATACATCTGACTATATATCCCCCTAAAAAATGTACGAAAGTACATTACATTTCCCAGATGCAGCTTACAACCAACAAATGACTTATCCCACGAGGAATGACAGAACCACAGTAAATGGCACTAACGTATAGAATTGAGTACTTAAATTCCAACAAATGTACATAAGTACATAAAAATTGACACGTGACAAGAGTACAAGATTTACAAAAGTGCATATAGATACTGATTGTGTTAGTTTGATCTATGGTGAAAATTGTGACGGTGGCTTTATTTGCCGCCCTGTCCTAGTGAACTTCGGAGACTGTAATGTCTCATCGTGCGATATATTTTGATTGAATCTATTAAAATCAGGGTCACAACTTGTTTCGGTTGGGACTATAAAATTGTCCCTTTCTGGTTCAGCAAACATTTCATCCTCGGACTCTGCTAAATGTTTCAAATGATCAACAAGAATTTTCTTTAATTTTCCAGTAGAAAGTTTAACTTCATATGTAATATCCGATATCTTCCGCGTTATTCCATTGAGACCAGTCCAACCCAAGCCTAATTTTTGATTGGCCTCTTGGGGATACCATCTGAGAACTTGTTGACCGACTTCGAATTTTCGTGTTTTTAAGGTTAACATCACGGTATGACTTTTGGCGTCGAAAACTTTTGCCTAAATTCTCAAACGTGAGATTAAATGCTCCCTGTAAAGTTTCCCTAACCCATTCAACATACGTAATCGGACAACATACATTTGGTGTTTCTGTTTGACATCCTACTATAACGTCGAGCGGAAGAGAGATATCTCTGCCGAACATGAGGAGATTAGGAGTACATTGTGTACTCTCCTGTACACTTGCACGATATGCCATACAGATATATGGGATATGATCATCCCAGTCTTCCTTGTTACTATCTACAAACATTGCGAGCATTTGTTGTAATGTCCGATTGAACCGTTCAATCATGCCATCAGATTACGGACGGTAAGGCGTAGTCCGTGATTTTTCTATGCCTAGCAATTGACACATTCTTGCAAATAATTGTGACTCAAATTCTGGGCCTTGGTCCGTGTGTATATGCATTGGTGCCCCGAAGAGACATACAAATTGGGTAACAAACGTGTCTGCTACAGTTCGAGCAGTGTGATTCTCGAGAGCATAGACCTCGGTCCATTTTGTAAAGTAATCGCCAACAACGAGAATGAATCTATTTCCGTTGTCTGACGTGGGCAATGGCCCCATGATATCCATTGCTATGCATTGCATTGGTCCGTAGACCGTGCTATGTCCCATTGGCGATTGACCAACCCCGGGGTCTGGCTTCCGTCGTTGACATAAAAGACACGTCTTACACCATCGAGCTATATCGTGTGCCATCCCTGGCCAGTAAAATCTGGCTTTTAGCTTGTTTAACGACTTTTCGCGCCCTAAATGACCTGCTGTACCCGAATTGTGCAACTGATGCATTATTGTTTTTCGTAAAGACAGTGGCATTACGAGACGCATTGATGTCGATCCATCATTATTTTCCCACTTTTTGTAAAGTAGACTATCTTTGGTTGCTAACATTGGCCAGTTTTTGAGAAGAATATTGAATTCTTGATTAGCACTTTTAATATCCGGTTTTTCGTTTTCGCTTGCAACTAGATGGAGAATAGGACCAATAGCCTCGTCATCACGTTGAGCACTCTGTAGGTCATTAAGACTCCATTGATCGGTCCAGTTTGATTCTATTGCAAGGCAATTGCCTAAGTCATCCTGTTGGTAGACATTATTACGGTCTCTTGTGTTGCTAGCGTTTTGGGTGTTCTTTGTTGCTTCGGCTGATCTCGTAATGACGTTTATGTGAATGCAGTCAGAATGGACATTGCATTGCTGACATTCTGTGCGCTTGCATTTCCGTCTAGGTATCCGTGATAAGGCGTCTGCGTTTCCGTGAAGGGTTCCCCGATGGTGTTCGATCTTAAAGTCGAATGTGTCAAGTAATGACAGCCATCTTGCAATTAACCCTTCCGGCTCTTTGAAGTTCTTTAACCACACAAGCGACGAGTGATCAGTTCGCAATAGGAAATGCCTTCCGGATAGATAGTATCGGAACTGTTTCACAAAAGTGATCACGGCAAGTAATTCCCGATAAGTTGTGCAATATCCACGCTGGGACCTAGATAAGGTCTTACTCCCGTAAGCTATCATATAATCCTCGCCGTCTTGTATTTGCGACAACACCGCTCCGATTCCATAGTTGCTTGCATCGGTATCGAGAACAAATTGGCCTGTGCGGGTAGGATACGCTAGCACGGGGGCAGATATCAAAGCGTTTTTTAAAGTAAGAAATGCCTTCTGGCATTCATCCGTCCAGATGAATCTCTTATTTTTACGTGTCAACTGAGTTAGCGGAAAAGCAATTGTTGAAAAATTCTCTATATACTTTCGGTAATAACCCGCGATTCCCAGAAAAGATCGCATTTCTGATACTGATTTGGGTGTTGGCCATTCTTTAACTGAATCTACTTTACTGGGGTCACATTTTATACCATCTACCGACACGACATGTCCCAAATACTTGACCTCATTTTGAAAGAAAGTACACTTAGACGGCTTAAGTTTTAAATTCGTTTTCCTGAATCGATCAAATACTAATTTTAAATTCTCAATCGTCTCATTAAACGTTTTGCCAAAGACAATACAATCATCTAAATAAACTAAACATCGTTCCCATTGTAACCCAGCAAGTGTGAGTTCCATAAGCCTTTCAAATGTTTTAGGACTGTTGGCGAGTCCAAACGGCATTAACCTCTTATGAGTCACAAATGCGGTCTTCGGCTTGTCTTCGTCACGCATTTTTACTTGAAAAAATCCTTGGATCATGTCTAGTGTACAATAGAATTTTGCGCCAGCGAGGTAATCAAGTGAGTCATCGATCCTCGGGAGAGGATAACTGTCCTTAATTGTGAGTGAATTCAGTCTTCTGTAATCAACGCAAAAACGAACCGAAGAGTCAGGTTTTCGAACAAGCACTATCGGTGCGGCATAAGGCGAGTTACTAGGTTCGATTATTTCGTATTTGAGCATCTTATCTATCTCGATGGACGCTAACTAGTGTTGATGCATTGGCAATCGTTTCGCTGGAACTTTTATTGGTCTATCGTGTTCGAGGTTAATGGTGTGTTCTACCACGTTTGTTTGTCCTAATTTACCGTCTGGTCCGGCAAAGATGTCCTCGTACTGACAAATTACACTTTCAATTTCGCATTTCTGTTCCGCGGTCAGGTTTTCGGACACATTACTTAACATTGATTTCAGATGGTCGGATAACCGAGAGACTTGGGGTGCTGTGTCATTTTTATGATGGAACTCACGTTCCATTAACTCCTCGAACGGTTGTACAGACGCAACAGATAAGTTCTCTTCGAGCACAACGTTTTCTGCAGAGGGATTCATAATACTGAATATAACCTCCTGTTTTCCGGCATTAACTACTGAGTTTGGTATATAGACCTGTTTTCTCCATTAAATCCCGATATTGGCTCTAATAAGCTCTGAGCGTTTCCGGTATAATTACCGTTTATTTTTCCTCTTACAAATACTTCTGTTTTTTGGGGGAGTTTTAACATTATCTGCTAATTGAACTCTTGCACAATGCGTCTCTTGATTTACTGCGAGTTTTACTTTGAAATAGGGAAAATTCAAAATTCCTCTCCCCGTATCTATGGTAACGTCATTTCTAGACAAGAAATCTAGTCCAAGTATTCCAGAGATATCCCCCAAGTCTGCAACAGTAGCAGTTTGATAAAAGCCGTGTCCATTTATCTTTAAAAATAGATTACTTTCCCCTAAAACTGTCATGGGTTCGCCGTCTGCTGTCGTCAATACTGACGAAACTTCTTTAAGTTTTTTCAATGGTTATCCCAATTTCTGGTATACATCGGACGAAATTAGTGTCACCGCTGATCCCGTGTCAACGAGCATATCAACAAAAATTTTATCAATTAAAACTTTAACAAACCAACAATGTTTCATATATTCGTGAACTAAACGGCCTTTCCCGAAATCTATTTATCACATTTATTTCTGTTTGGGCTGCACTGTCGGCCTCGAGTCCAGCCCTGTTTCGTTTAAACTATTAACATGTGTAGTTGATTCACGTTCCTTAATATGCCCGTGCTTTACATTACCGGTATTTCGTTCCCCGCGTTTGGCACTTCTGCACTCAAAACTATAGTGCCCGTATTTCCCACAGTTATAACATTGGATGTTTTTCTTACTTCGGACTTGTTTGCCTTGAAATTGCGTGTTACTTACGCGTGACCCGCGGTCTTCAAATTTTTCTATGACCTGTTTGAGAGACTGTTTCATGTCTCTAATGGACTCCTCCAGATTTGATATTTTCTCGGAAGTTGGTGCGCCCGTACTTCTATGATTTGTTAAAGTCATTACGTGTTTTTCTTCTGGTTCCTTTGGTTTCCGCCACGATATTTGGGAGCCTTCGAAGGCTTCAAACTCGACAGCCAATGAGATTGCGTGATCAACTGTAGACGGATGGGAAAATTGAATACGCCTTTTCAATTCTGGATTTGATAGACCAGAAACATACTGTTCTACTATTAAACTATCTCTCATAGGGAGTGGAATTGTGGGAAATGCTTTATTTCCTAAGCGTTTTAGAGCGTAGCCGTAATCTGCGGCTGATTCTTCTCCAGTTCTTCGGCGATTCCGAAATTCGCACCTATACGCGGTTTCGCGTTCAGGGGAGAAAACCTTTGTGTTAGGACGTTTTTGAGACTGTCATAATGAGACAGTGAATCCAAAGATAACTCACTGAGAATTCTTTGTGCAGCACCATGCAAACTCATAGCGAGTTGAGCTGCTTTGTCGGTCTCTGACCATCTATTTCATTGTGCTACTTGTTCAAAATGGCAGATGTAGTCTGGCCATTCCGTTTTCTGTCCGTCGAACAAGTCGGGCTCTTTCAGTTTCCGTGAAGTTTGTAAACCAGATCGCGGACATTCGTACGATGGGCTGCTTGCTCCGGCTGGTAACATGACGTATGCACTAGGCTCATATTTTCTGTTTTCATGCTGTGACATTGGTGTATCATTTATAAAATTTGTGCTAACTCGTTCCTTGTGATATTCATTTACACTTCTCTGTGCATTTTGAATGTTTTTGTCATGGATATCCATATTGAAATGCGATTTTCTGTTTGGTATTTGCTCATTGTATCTGGCTTTGTGGTCAGTTACCTGCCTAGGCTGAAATATATCAGATTGTGGGACGTGAATGTCCTTGAATTCTGTATTTCTCGGTATATTCGAGATATACATTCCACCTTTTTGTGGATAATCTTCCTTAGAAAAGTTACTCTGAAAATGGTTTTCATTTTCATTAAAAGAGTTTTCCATGTAATTTATGTCGTTTGGAGAGACAATATTATCATAATTATCAGAATACATGTTCTTGTATTTATTTCTATGTTTATTTTCAATAAATACTGTATTTTGTATTTGTTTTCCCTTTGTTCCTTAAAGCGGGTACCTGTTCCCGGTACGAGGTTAATCTATTTTGATAATCAATACACAATGGTATCACGTGATCATTATACGTCATGACGTTGTTTTCACAGTTTGGGGATGAAGCGTCGGGAGAACTGACGCCGTTAATTTTGTGTGTTTCCCTATCTAAAAATGGATTAAGGTATTGCTCCTTGTTGGAAACTTTATCCTGGCGATCGTTTGAATATGTTACTTTGTCATCAGTGCGAACTTTGTTGTCTTTATTGACAAAAATCGGTGAAAGCGTGTGACATTCCAAAGAATGTGTATTCCGTGTGTCTTTGTTGAGTGTCGATTTATTTCCGATATCTACTGTGCTAAGGTCGTGATTAACAAGATATTGTGGTTCCCCGTAATGCGTACTGTGTGGTAAGTTTCTGTGTCCTGGACAAGGAACATAAGTTCCATCAATTTCATGTGTATTTGTGTGAAATGGCGTGCTGTGTCTGTGAGAAAAATGCTAATTCTGATTTTTCACATTTGTAACTGGATTATTGACGTCAATATTTGGAAAATCGGATCTTTCTAAACTAGTTACAGGTAGATTCTAAGTCTGCATTATTTTGTTCCATTGTTTGTTTGTTTTCTTTGTTTAAAAGTGAAATATTCACTTTATTTCCATTATTTTGTTCTGCCTGTTCGGTCTTAGAAAATAGAAAGCTTGGCGTAAAAAACTGTTTTATTCCAGTAAACCCTTGGCTTAAATTAGCCAAAAATGAGTTTGATGAAGCCATGATTTAATTGAACTGAGTGTTTTATAAATCAAAATCCATGGACGAGCTACCCCACTGTAAAAGGATTGGTTTTCCTTGTAATCCCTGGTTCTGTTTTGACTTGGTTCATTCTCGGACTTCAATTAAATGATTCATTGTGAGATCGATGGTTTATTGTAGTATTTTACAATATATAAATTCCTACAAATTAGCGGTAGACGTAATTCTTACCAAATAATAATGTATAGGGGCTTATAATGTTGATTTAAAGCAAGTACAAAGCTAATCTAGAAATAACTGCTATGACGTCGTCTGCTATTATAATCCGGGGAACTCCGGGCTTGCCGGGAACTTACTATTTATACTAAAAAGGAAGACCCGGCAGGTACCGGAAGTGACCCGACGGCAACGGGAGTACAACGTTAAGAAACCGGTCAATTTAGAAAAGGGGAATACGTTGTACTGGGGAAAAGAAGGGACAAACCGTCTACCGCTACATTACTTATATACACGAATTTATATACACGAATCACTAAATGCAACTCCATGTGACACACTTAATGCAGATATATTTGGTGCGTCAATCTGGTGTAAAGTAGTCATGGTGAAACATTATTAGTAGGAGTATGTTACAGACCTCCATCTACAACCACAGAGAATAATAATGCATTATAAAGTAGAGAGAGAGAGAGAGAAAGCAACTCATGTTCTGACCATGGGAGACTTTAATTTGCCAAAGATTGACTTTACTAACTATTTCACAAATAGTGATCATGATAGTTTTTAATATAGATTTCTCAGTAGAGAAAACTCAAGATATGTTTCATTACCAACACATTGATGTATCAACGAGAATTGCAAATGGAAAACTTACAAACACATTGGACTTAATTTTTACCAATGATGAAAACATGGTGACTGATTTAACTTCAATTGTCCATCTAGGCAAAAGTGACCATATTGGCTTAAGCTGGACTCTTACTACTCATATGAACCCAATAAACGATCGGTTGAAACTAATAGTTTTAATTATTGGAAATGAAATAAAGGGGACAACAGGAAACACCTACAATGGCTGAACATTATAATTACATGTCACGATCTGCAAAGGAACTACACAGGAAAAACACAAATTAGACAAAAGACAAACAACGACAGGAACTCGGAACAGCCGGACTTGGCACCGGCACTAACAAAAGCCAGCGGTAGGTGTTAAACCGGTTTATGGGTACCAAAACCTCCCCTTTATCTGTCCCGTTTCCCTATAGTTTAGTAGACATACGAATAAAACCCAATACAGGAAGACTACTAACTCCATAACCACAATCTTGAAAGGAGAGAATATGACAATACGCAATTTGAAAGATGGTGCTTCTTTAGAAAGACATTAGAACTGCTTTGTAAAAAACATGTGCCCCTCAAGGGACCCACGAAAAAGAGAAAACGACCTGAATGGGTGACTAAACAAGTTCAGAAAATTAGTGAGAACCGAACCGTCAATCCAAAACGAACAATCCAAGGACAATGGCAACATCGGAAACAAAAAAGAAACAGAGAGACAACATGAGTACGGCACAGAAAAGAAAAAATGAAGATACACACACACAACACGGACCCAATAAAAAAACCATGGGTGAGATCAGGTGCACCGGTAGAGTAAGCATCACCTGCTTCTTATAAGACATATGCCGTGTTGAACATGTCTAATCCGGTAGAAAAGTCAAATCCGATAGAGGAAACACCAGTTAAGCTTTAAAGGGAAAGATCTGTTGTCATCTGTGAAACAGATATCCCATAGCGGTTCACAAGATGGTGATGTCGACCGTAAAACTTCTGGAGGGATGACTTCTAGTTTTGGATAACATACCTTTGTTGAAGTAGCCTATTTGTGAGAAACCGGGCTCTATCAAGGATGTCACTGTATCGAACACAGGCTCTTCTATAGCGAATGAGAAATCAGTAAATCAGAAATCAGTAAAGAAACTAGAGGCTCAGACACTGAGCCTGTATCGCTCACCTGACAAAATGCTGAAGCAGGGGTTTCGATGTTCTGCATGGTGGCCATGTTTTTTATGTGAATTTCCCATAGGGCCAAAATAAACTATGTTCCTTGCTGGCAGCCATGTTTTTTATTGGATNAATGCAACTTGAAAGGCTGCAAAACGGGACTATGAGAGGAGCTTGATTAAATCATTTAAAGAGAAGCTAAAGAAATTCTATGGCTATGTCAGAGACAAAAAAAGGTAAAAACAGGAGTAACTCATCTTGAAAAAGAAGATGGTAGATTAACTGATAATGATAAAGAAGCTGCAAACATCTTAAATGATTTCTTCAAATCTGTCTTTGTACATGAAATTGATGGTGAACTGCCAGACTTTGCGGAACATATCGATAGTGAGCTAGTTATGACAGACTTTTAATTTACACAAAAGGATATCATGAAAAGACTATCCAGTCTAAAACCAGATAAATCAGCAGGCCCAGATAAAGTTCATCCAAAACTATTGAAGGAATGTGCGAAAGGAATGGCCAAACCCACGTATATTATCTTTAGAAAAACACTAAATGATGGAACATTACCGTATGAATGGAAACTGGCGCAGATCTCTCCAATTTTCAAGACAGACAAAAGGACAAGTGCAGGAAATTACAGACTTGTAGCACTCACATGTATTATGTGCAAACTTATGGAGATGAAACAGTAAAACATTTTGACAACAACGAACTATTTACTGAACGTCAACACGGATTTATGTCAGGGAAGAGTTCTTTAACAGATTTACTAGAAACTTTTGAAAATTGGACTGAGGCACTTGATAAAGGATATACTGTGGATACTATTTTTTTCGACTATCAAAAGGATTTTGATACTGTACCCCCACCAAAGACTTCTCCGTAAACTAATAACTCATATGGAATATACAGGACTGTGTATCAAAATGGATTGTGAGTTTTCTTACGAATCGTAAAATGCGTGTTTCAGTACATGGTGAAAACTCAGATTGGAGTATGGTAGACAGCGAAGTCCCCCAAGGTTTCTGGGCCCGTCTTATTTTGGGTTTACGTCAACGATATACTCGAATCTATGACAAGCAATGTTAAGATGTTTTCGGACGACACAAAAATATGGAAATGCATTAAGAACTTTGCTGACAAAATGCTTTTACAGGAAGATCTAGACAAACTTAGTGAATGGTCTAAAGATTGGCTTTTGAAATTTCATGTGAGAAAGTGCAAGAGGATGCACAAAGGAACAAACAACACGAAATATGAATGCTAATGATTTAGGGACAAGATAAACGAACACTTGATGAAGTTGATGAGGAAAAAGGTGTTGGTGTTTGGATTAGTAATTATATGAAACCATCGAAACAGTGCTCACGAGCAGCCATAAAAGCAACTAATGTTATGAGATCAGTAACAAAAGTATTCACAGATATTGATAAACAAAAATTCTTGATTATATACAAAACATTCATTCGACCTCACCTAGAATATTGCGTACACGCTTGGTCACCATACTACAAAAAGATATACAACACCTAGAAAAAGTACATAGAAGAGCCACTACATTAGTTCATAGCTTAAAGGATATGCCATATGAGGAAAGACTAAAAACACAAAATCTTCAAACACTAGAAAACCGTCGGAAAAGAGGGGACCTTATTGAAACATACGAAATATTGACCAACAACGAGAAAATCAGTACTTCGACATTCTTCACCAAAGCTACAACATCATTGAGAGGAAATTCAGATATATTGTTCAAGCATAGAGGCCGTCTACTAGTCCGTCTACACTTCTTCAGCCAACGAGTAGTCGACGCGTGGAATAATATTCCCCAGTATGTTATTGATGCCAAAACCACATTAGACTTCAAGATTCGATTAGACCGATACTTGCTAGACATAGGCGAATATTAGGCTATGCCTTTTAATGCCAAATAACCCTCAAGTGTAAGTGCAGGTGTTAGTGCATATTAGTGAAGCCCATGTCTCCCGATTCTGTAGTATATTCACTTGATTTATTTTAACTTTTTAACTCAGTTGATGGCAGTAGATACGTATGTAAGAAATCATGTCTGTTTTCACAATTCAAGACTTTTTCCGATGGTCCGGATATACCCAGCTAAAGCAGAAATGTTTTTAAAACATTATTAGAACGCTTTCGAAAATGGTGTGAAAACATTTTTAAAAATGGTTTAAAAATCATTTTTTGCATGGTTACGGAAAAGTTTTAGACTGTTTTGTAAAAAAACATTTTTCAGAATTGTTATGAAAATCTTAGACCTAAACATTTCCTTAAGAAAATTTTTAGAACGTTCTAAAAAATGTTTTATGGGATGTGTTTTGAAAACGTTATAAAAGCATTAAGATAAAATGTTTGAAAAAAACATTTTAATAACAGTTTGAAAAATGTTTTAAGAACCTGCAAAAGAATGGTCACGGAAACATTTTCACAATGTTTCACAGGAATGTTTTTCTGAAATATTTCAAAAATATTTAACCATAATATTTCTTCTAAACTTTAAGTTTGTTTGTTTGTTTTTTTTTTTAATTTTTATCAACATTACTTGAAGATTTTTGTTCATATTGGAAAACAGTACTACCGTTTATCTTGAGCATTTTTGTTGACAATTTTTGCCGCATTTTTTATAATTGTTTTGTATGGTGTACATTTTCCGATTTTGTTTCATTCTCCTGCATCCTATGTTGAAAGTAATTCATCCAATGTATCATGCATTGATACTACAAAAGATATATTTCAGAATATGGCTAGTTCAGAAAAAGGACAATAAGCTAGCCAAATCCTTTAATTTCAGTTTCCGTTAAATAGATGATGTTCTTTCATTGAACAATCCTCAATTTAAGGATATCCTTCATCTTATATACCCGAATGAACTCGAAATTAAAGAGACCACTGATACACCATCATCAGCATCATACCTTGACCTATAACTCTACATTGACAACTCTGGACGTCTGAAAACAAAACTTTACGACAAGCGTGATGATTTTGACTTTCCAATAGTGAACTTCCCGTTTTTGAGCAGTAATATTTCCACTTCTCCGGTACATGGCGTGTACATTTCACAACTCATTCGCTATTGTCGTGCCTGTAGTTTGTACAGCGATTTTGTCAACAGAGCGAAATTACTGTCTCAAAAACTTATACATCAAGGGTATGTTCAGTCACTGTTGCAATTGTCACTACAGAAGTTTTACCGTCGTCACCACAATTTGACAGACCATTACAATGTTTCTGTTTCATAAATGAGAACAGATATCTTTGGGTAGATCCAGAGTTTGTTACCGGACTGACCAACACCGACTGTGACAATACCGGACTTTTCACTGGCAGTTTGACGGGTGCCACGCGTGGAGCAGATCATGCTTACCCTTCCGGAGCACCTTATGATACCTCAGTTTTTATAGGGGTTCACACTGATAGTGTTTTAGTTTTGTGACGTTCTTGTTCTTTTTTGTTTATTTGTTTTGTCTTTGTCATACTGTCTCTATTCGTGTTGCTGTGAATTGCAGTGATTTTGGATTTATGATTTAGAATTTCCCCTTTACTTTTTCTTGCTTCAGTATTCGTTTGCCGATGTATATTCGAGTTTTGTTCCAGTATTAAGCATTAAATTAAATCCTATATTTTCAGTGCACAAAGTGCTTATTTAGAATATTTTTGAATGGTCATTTTTGTATCGGTCGAGTGTCTTCAAATGAAACGTCTAACTTTCGGTTGTAGTATTGGCTTCAAATCAAATTAAAAATTTAGCATAGATTCTGAAAAACAATCATGAGCAAAACAACATACAAATATGGAACCAAAAATGCATAATTTTTTTCACACCTACTATCATTAAGTGTTATCATTTAGAAATTATGAAAACACTTGCAGTAACATGATGTTTTACTTAATATAATATATAAAGTCAATTTATCAATTAAACAAGAACTGTCGCCGAATGGCAACCAAGTATACCCCCACTCATCAAAAAATAAAATCTTATTTATAATCAGATTTTGATGGGATTTATTTTTTTGTATACATGTAAGTACATGAAGTAAATGTAGTAAGTAAGTAAGCAACATAAAACTCTTGCAGTTTTCGAGCTAAAAATGGATCAGAAGGGCTGATTTTTATGTTCCCTAGATTGTGTCTACCTAATTACTGTGCCAAACTTCTTAATGTGTCCATCAACCTCCTTTCTCAAGCTTTTAACTCCGTTCACATTCACTTTAAATTACACTTGTTTAAATTTCTGTAGTGGACATGCTGTTGTCGTATCGTGTTGTGCTCGACGTAGACCTTTACGCTATTGAAGTGTGTGTTTGTGTGTGTGTGTGGGGGGGGGGTCAAATACAGTGAAGGACAGAGAATTGATGAAGGGTCCTGTGAGAAATTCATTATTTACATTTTGTTCATATATAAAAAATTTATAAACCAGGATTAACTAATAAAGGTACCCGGTTTTTTAACATGAATACATGATGAAATTCAATGATTAATTTTCTTATCTTCTGTGATAGTAAAGTAAAAACACAATTAATTGCAATTTTAGAGCATGCCATTAATATTGAGAATCTTTGTCGACTATGTGGATGTGAGACTGAAGCAAAGAAAAGGACATGCAAATTCAAATTTTCAAAAGAACTGAAGGCAATTTTTGATATAGATATAAATGAAGATCAAGATTTTATTCATCCTAACTATTTGTGCAATACATGCAGATGCTTTTTAAATAGACGCAGAAATTCAAAAGAGAGGCAAGGAATTTCTGCTACAAAAATTAAATTGAAAGATTTTAAACCACACTCTGAGCTATGTGATATTTGTTGTAAAGAAAGCGGAAGCAGTATGCAGAAAGAAAAAACAGTGATTGATAACATACTTGATTTATTTTTGTCTTTGGAAAGATCTCAGAAAATTTCATGTATAACAACTTTAATCAAGACCGAGTTGCAACATAGTTTAAAAGAACAAGTTCAAACTTTACAAACCAAGTATCCATTTAATAGAATAGAAACATTGGAAAAGATTAATTTAGATGAATACTTGCAAAGCTTTGACCAACTATTGGTGGAAACTGTTCTTGCTCTCTCTCAACAAAACATTGAATCTGTCAAGCTAAAATATCTGCTACCGGTGCTTGAAAGCATGTATAGGTTATGTGACCCCAATTTTGTGGGTGCATGGTCGTTTATGCAAAATTTAGTTTTATACTCATCAACAAAGAATAAACAAGCATGCAATATACTTGGAACTGTAATACCTGGAGCAAAGTATACAACTTTGCATACTTTTGTTAGCAGCATAAACATAAAAAATGAAGCTAAATGTCCTGATGGTGATGTTATTTTTATATTTGATAATGAACAAGTGATTGGAAGGACTTGGAATGTCACTGCTGCAAATAAAGTAAAAATGTCCATAATAACAAATATAGCAGTTACTCAAATAAACAATGATCAACAAAACACACTTCAAAATAAAGAAGAATATCTTCCAGGAAAATGGATGACGGCAAATGGCCAGGAAGACTTAGTGGAAGAGCTTTGCCAGCTTAATATGAATAAGGAGAGTTCTACTAAGACAGAAGACTTTTTCCCAACCTTAACAAGGAAACATTACGATGAACTTTACCATGTACTACAAATAGCAATTGAGCAAGTCACTGATGAAATAAGCATGGACCCAGATAGTAATAATTGGACTGATTATATAGATAAAAGAATACAAGAACTTGAATTTGATAAGAAATTTAAAAGATGCCCAAGATGTAATTGTATCTTGGACAGGAATAAAAGAAAATGTACACAATGCCACATATCTTTAGCTGAGTACAAAAGGAAACATGGTGAAGGGACAGATCAAGTTCAGGGGAAAGAAAAAAGAATAATTCAAACAAAAAAATATTTTGAACACAATAAGCCAGTGGAAGTATCTAACAACACCAGCTCTGCACAGATACAACAGTCCTTAAAATTCAATCATATTGAATCTGCTCATAATGGAAAGTCAAAGGAAGTGATATTGCTTGACCCTGTGTTTGTCAAACCCAATTCTGTCGAGAACATTATATTAGTCCTGAGACATATTGGAAAGAAAGCTAAAATTGCAAAATATGTAAAGACAGACACTAGTGCTTCAGAACAAGGTATGAGGTATTGGACATATGTATGTTGTGATGGACTACCACATGGTCTTGTGCGAAGAGTCATTGAGGAATATTTCATTTGTGCACAATGTGGTGATGGTTTACATGGAATAAAAGAAACAGAAAATCATGATAAAGAAAAACATGATGGCGGTTCACAATACATACAAGAGTTTGACTGGGTTTTCTTGATATGTGGGGAAGGTCACTATGAAATGAACTTAATGAAGAGTTTTGTAGAGTTGAATTGGCAGGTTTTCATGAAACAAATGGCTGAGGTCATGGGATTTCAGTCTGAGAAGGCACAGAGAACTGCTTTAAGCTGTTCAGATAACCATAAAACATGGCAGTTTATAGTAATTTTCCATTTAGGAACTATTCTAGAATTAGTTAAACCATACGTAGAAAAATGTAAAGTTGAATATATTAATCCAACACCACATGGCTTTTTATCTTATGTGAAGTCAAAGGGTCGTAATTCTAATTATCTGTACCTATTTGAAATGGCATGTAGGTATAGCCCAGCAATTATCAACATGAGAATGGCCATTCGAAGAAACCATAATGACCTTCTTCAAGCAAGCAAATGGATGAGTAAGGAACTCTTTCATGGTAGAAGTCATCCGAAATATCAAGATATTGAGATATATCACAGTTTCATGCATCACTTACTTCCATCTGAGATCAGAGAACAGCTTACAGTTCATTGTAGTCTTTCAAAAAGTGGCAACTTGAGCAAAGGTCAGGGATACGACTTCATTTTGGAAGAAGAAAACAAAAATGTCAAGGCATGGCTGAAACGTGGTGTGCCCTCCGATAAAACCTGGCTAGCGACATGTCGCAATCATGAATCTTTAAAAGCAATTTGTCAAACAGTTTTAACTCAGAATGGCAATACTCCAGGGGATACCCCATTTAAAGAACTTAAATTAGAGGAAGCTATAAGTGAATGGAGAAAATGTTTGAGACACACAGAATATATAAATGATGAAAAGCATGGACCTGTGCTCACATCATTATCAGGAGAAATTTTAGATCAAGGATTATTAAATTTTACTGAGGAGGCAAATAGAAAACGAGGATATAGAGTAATGGATATGTTACTGAATCAAAGTCCACCAAATGATCCTACAATTCATCACCCAGTCTATATAACATCATCAGAGAGGGACAAATTTATGTCAGATGATGCTTTGTCTATACCAGAAATTGAAAGTAAAGTTCGAGATCTGATAGACAACATGAAAGGAGAGAATAAAGTTTTGTTTGAAAACTTGTTTGCCAACATGAAAAAGAATAAAGCAACAAGGAAAGCAGACCATGTTTTGTTCTTGGAAGAAATTCGAACTGCAGCGGCTTATATTGATGCCACAGATGATAACGATGGATTCTTTCTTCAAGATGATGAGGAATATTTTGACGAGTTATAAGATGGCAGATTATGCATGCATAAGGTAAGAAAAATGATTGCATGTCGCATGAGTTAAAGCAATTTTACATAAGATATTGAAATTTTCACAAGTACAAAAATTTTAAAATGTGTTGCTTTTACGCCATTTGGCTATGTAGAATTTAATTTTTTCCTTATTGATTTTGCAAATATCAGTGAATATATAAACTGAGATATTAAGAATTATAATTTTTCGACTTTCAACAAAAAATTGTGAAAATTACTCGCCATACAGTTTACCAGATTAAAACATTGTAAAATTGATTTTGAAGTCCAATAGCATGTTTGCATGGTTCACAAGTAAGTAAAGATGGTTAATACGATCATCTTGATGATGTCAAAAAAATTTTAATTAAAACTCTACAACGTATCAGTAGGGTTGATAAATGAGTATACTAGTAAATGGTAATAAAAATTGTAAATGAATAATACTAGTACTGAGCAAAATCCCCAAAAACAAATCTAAAAGACATATCCGAATATAAATTTTAACACAAAAGAGACATTTAGACAACAATGACTGATTGATTGATTAGTTAAGGTTAAACGTGCAGTGAGCAATAATTTCAGCTACATGTATATCAGCAAGAGAACAAGTTAATCAATTAAAAAAAAATAAAGCAAAAGAAGAAAGAAATCAAGATGGTAGGGGCAACTGACAGTTTGATTGCCACTGGAAAGGGGAAAATAGGTAGGGCAGGAAATGTAGCCTTCTATACGAGACCCAGTGACTTGGCTCTCCCTAGAAAAATAAAGAAGAGGTCTCTATACTGAATTAAGCATGGCGTTTTCCCACACATTTCGGCTACAATGCCGGGCTTTCCGTATTATGACCTGATTACCCACATAGACAGGGCATTCCCCTATCCACCAGCTGGGGACGCGCCCTACAGCTCTGTAGCCTGAGCCCCAGAAAACTTATTCAGGTGCCGAGAAAACAACAGTGAAGAAGTGGATGAATTAATTTGACATATTCAAATGAGTTAAAGGTTTATGTTTTATAAAAAAAAATAATACCCTGATTTTTATGTATTTTTAGGTTTAATGACTCAGGAACTAGTAACAGATACACAATGTATTTCAAACATAGACAGTCTTTCATCTGAAGAATCCCAGGCAATTACAGTTTATGATATTGTTTTGAAGAAAACAAACCAAGCAGGTAATTTTAATAATTTATTTTTTTTTTTTTGGGGGGGGTCTCCTTGAAATTACTGGTTTTTGGCAAATTTATAATTATCCGATAATGATTAATTTATTGTATCCATCTGAGTTTATCTGTTGATTTATTCATGGTCATTGGATTTACTTATCCGATTCCATGTCACTTAGTTTTAAAACGTGGAAAAATGAATGGATAAAGAGGTGGAAAAATGAATGGATAAAAAGTAAACTGACATCAACTAAAATCATAGTTTAACATTAATGCAGACAAAAATAAAACAATGTAAACATGAAAAGAATTAACAGCGAGGTAATTGTACAAATACTGTCATTTGTTACATAATAAACACATGAAAAGGGCACTAGACTTAGGCATTCATGTATGAATTATACTGTGAAAGTACTGTTGTTCTTGGAATTCCAATTTTCGTTGATTTCGTGGTTCGCTTAAACCATGAAATTAAGTTCCCAATGAAATGCATTTATCCATAAGGTTTTATTGCACAGAAGTTGAAACCACGAATTTCTGAAACACACGAAATAGTGACATTAATGAAAACCATGAAATTTGATGTTCACGAATAAAAGTACTTCCACAGTTACATATAAACAAATATTAGTTTTTTTATACATAATTAATGCATTTCTTTTATTAGTGATATCCCATTTTACATGTTTTACAGAAGGATCTGATGAAATTTCTGAAGTGTCGGTAGATAATCCCGAGCTGGCAACATTATTCCCAGAGTTAGAAAATGAAACAGCAGAAGCTTCAGCAGTTGAAAACATGGATCAAACCTGTGAAAGTATGTGTTTCCCTCATAGCCAGCAGAAAAAAAGATGTTTTAAGAGGAAAAGGGATATGTTAAAACAATATTTTTTTAAAGACGATTACAAGGTTTCATTGCTGGTATTGTTTTATACCAGCCTAGCCATTTTGAAGTTTTTTGTGGCCTGCCACAAATTTCTGAATTTTTTCTGAAACTCTCAAAGACCATTATTTTTGGAGTTTTACTTAACAATCTTAACAAGCATACAATTCTTTATACATTTCAGAGAATTTTTCAGTCATTTTCATAGATTTGATTTCAAAAGTATTTGATTCCAATTTTGATAAATTTCAAGATATTTTCAAAGACCAGTTATTTCTTTGCATACTACATAGCATCCACATTTTTATATACCAGTAGGCAAATTATAATGACACCAAGCTGAGATGGTGAGACACTTGTTTTGCAAAACCTTTACAAATATTTAGATTTCAACTCTCAACATCAGTTATTTTCCATTTCAGTTTCCGGCAAAGTGTAATGCTTAAAAATTTCAATTTCTCAAAAATAATTATGCCGTGATAAATTTGATTCCAGAGAGGGTCATTGCGAAAACTCTCCCATTTGGAATTAGGAGAACTTTAAATCATATGATGATTTAAATCTGATTGGCTATAAATAATCATACAGCTTAAAAAAACTTTAAATCACATGATAATTAAAATCTGATTGGCTACAAATAATCATACACCTTCAAAAAAATTTTAAATCACATGATTATTAAAATATGATTGGCTACAAATAATCATACAGCTTAAAAAAACTTTAAAAAAAAACGAAATGAGGACAGAACTATTCAAGAAGGAGACACTTCATGCATTTATTTTACTTTTAAATTTTAAATACTTTGAATTTCAAATATCTGTAATGGTCAGACCAGCAGACTAATTTTTATGTGTTGTATCTGCATAATGCTGTACATTGTACTATATTATTAAGCTTGATTTTCTTTGTTTGCAAACCTCTTACAAAATTCCCTGTGTTGGAATTTGTGACACATTACAGCTGCATCTTTTTTTTTTTAGATTTTAATGAAGAATACAGTCCCGTATTTTCACGTAATACAGAAGCAGTTTTTGGTGAGCTTCAAAATCAGTTACCTGATTTAACACAACAGACCTTTTCACCAAGTAAGTTCAAACTAAATTTTTTTCATAAACATTTTACTTGTGCATGTTTTGTAGATTTCTGAAAACTTGATTTTACATATATGGATACTATCTATATGAGTGGATATGGAGTTAATACTCATGAGACCACAACATATACGGATATATATTGAATCAATCAGAAATGACTGGAGGACTTTTTCAGTACTTAATGCCCAATCATTATGGCTTGGACATAGAAAATAGAAAATCTGGTATTTGAAGCATACGGATCTGAAGAAACTACCAAATATAGCTCAATGGAAAAAAATATCCTTATGTCATGTATTTTCTAGAGAGTATCTCATTTTAGATATGGTAAATTTCAATATTTTTGGTATAAATATGGTAAGTAATTTCATGAAGAAATATACCAGAATAAAAAAGACTACATCTTAGCATGGGCTACCGTTTAACCAACAGTTTTTGAAGAATTCAAAATTATCATGAATTAAAACAAGCCAGTTGGCCAATATAGGTACGAGTGCTGCTTCCTTTTCTACATTGTATCTGTATTTAGAGAAAATTATTTTATTTTTGTAGAGCGAAAAGAGGTATGAAAGGCAAATTTGTCAAAAAAACAACTGGAACACCAGAGCAACTTTTAAAAAGGGAATTGGATAGCAAAAGGAAAAAATTTGCAAGAACACTGAAAAGCTTTGACCATCTGGCAAAGGCTTCACTAGAGGAAGATTTGTCATACTTCTGCATAATTAAAAGAAAAAATGGGGAAGTCCATTTTTCTGCAACAGAGGATTTGAAGAAAACGTTCAAAGACAATGAACCAATCATGGATTATAATGATTCCATGTTAGAGACAAGAAGATCATCTGTTGTACAAAAGCTGCATGTTAGAGGAAAACAAGTTGATGTCATAAGTCCATCCCCATCAAAGGCCCCAGCCCAGATGTGTTTTTTACCTGGTTTGGGAGCAGTGCAGAGGCAAACTTTGGCTGAATCAGCACCATCTCCTTCATCTTGTGAAACTTTTCCAATGAACTTGGAAAATGTGCAAAATATTAAAAAAAGGATTTGGGTAAGAAGGAAGGCAAAAGCGGCAGAACAGTTGCAACAACAGGAAAGGGAAGAGGAAGAGGAAAAGGAAAGAAGAAGGGAAATTAAGCATAAAATAACAATAATTACTTTCAATATTTAACATAAGGCTTTTAAAAAATGTTTGTTTCTCAAGCCCATAATTCTTTGTATGCTAAAGGGGCTGTCTCAACACTGTTTTCCCTAAATTGTCCCCAACTTTATTTTTTGCAACTGTTAGCTCAAAATCTTGCGGAATCTTAAGAGTGTGTTCAAATATCTTAGCAATTAAACTAAGTATGTCATAAATTGATTACAAAAGAGATATCTAGATAAGATCATCCAGAAAAAATAAAATACATATGTATCGCCTTCCTCGCCCCCTCAAATTTGTAATAACTGCTTGAGAAACGAACAATTTATTATGAATGGTCTACGCAACTCTCTGTCCCATGTCCAATACATGTATATCCTTTATTTGAAGTTGATGGATTTCATAGGTTACTCTTTACATGGTTATAAATTTATATGAGGGAGCAAACAGGGTAAAGGGAAACCAGGAGAAAGAGTGTGAGAAATGATAAAATGGAGGGAGAGAAAGGAGAAAAGGAAGACGGTAGAAAAATGAAAGGGAGACCTGGAGAGAGGGGATCAAGAAGGTTGGAGGAGTAGGAGAAAGGATCAAGAGGGTGGTAGAAAGGAGATGGACACCCACTGTCTGCATTCTCATATGTAAAATTTATTAATTCCAAAAAAAGTGTTAAAATATTGTCCCAGTGATATGTTTAACATGCTGTTTACATAATTAAATGTATGATATTGATTATTTTTGCTTAGGGATAAATATTCCATTTATAACAAACAAAAGAAAAAATAAGGAAATTCAATTAACAATTTCTAATAATTTGATAAGATTTGTATTGAATGATGTTGTTAAATATTTTTTTATCCACATATCATTTGATTTCCAGTTTGTAAGGAAAATTATGGTCATTCGAATACAATTTCTATGCCATTTTGCATAAGGTTCATTAACATTGTGTTCATTATATTTGTATATATTCTATAATAACATGAATAATGTTGAAAGATCGAGCCAATGGATTTCTAAAACTCAAGTTTTTTTATTGCATTTACTTGTATATATTTATTGTTTTTTGAAAATTAGAATGAATCTGTAAATACATAAATATACATGATATATGATTTTTGTCTAGCCTGCTACAAAAGTCGTGGAAAACTTACCCTGTCTGATGGAGATGGTCCAGTGCCGAGGTTAAGTTTTTTATGATTAGATCTGTTTCTCAATAACTACAAGTGGTAGGTCAATGATATTTGGTATATACATGCAGTTTAGTCTTTGTTAGTATGTGACAGTCTGTAATATGGCCTTTGTCCTTAACCTCAATGTAATGTTCTACTGAGCATGTTAAAGTTTTATAATTAATTCAGTAACTAATTGTAATTGTAAGTCAATATTTGGTGTATGGGTTGGTTATTGGTAGTACATGACATTCTGCTACAGGGTTTTGTCTGTGACCTCAATTTTTCGGTCCAGTGAGCATGTTATAAAGTTTCTCATTATTTTAATGATATTTTGGCTTGGTTTTGGGGTAGTACATGATAGTCTGCTGTATGGCTTTTCCCAGTGACCCCAACTTCTAAGTCTAGTGATCATTTTAAGTTAATATAGTTTGTTAGTTGAATTTTACACATCAATTTCGACAGACAAGACACTTATGAGGGTCCAAATTTGTTTCCTATATAAGGGGATCAAAGAATATATATAGGGACCATTTCTGTTTGCTGCAAATAATAAAAGCTTTGAAGATATGTTGTTTTCCAATATGAATTACTCAATTAGCAGAAGTAATTTTTTATATAATTTTAGTAAAATAGTCATTTAAATTAGTGCTTTAGTTTTGTGGCATTCTTATTCTTTTTTATGCCCACCCACGAATGTGGAAGGGGCATATAGTGTAACCCTTGTCCGTCCTTCAGTTCGTACGTCCTGTTAAGTTTTGCGTTAAGGTACATTTTTCGGAAACTGTAAGGGGTAGAACAATGATTGTAGGCCAGTAGGTAGATCTCTGATAGTACTACATAGTTCACGAGGCAGTTCGACTCTTTGACCTACGTTTTACGCTTCACTGACTTTGGTTAAGTTTTGCGTTAAATTCCATTTGTGAACAACAACAACACATTACAAGACAATGATGTTTCATCAAATTAATTGTCTTGATGAGTACTACCCAAATCATAGACAATTAGGTGGCTTTGACATACATTTTACGCTTCAGTGACTTTTGTTAAGTTTTGTGTAAAGTCCATTTTTCAACTACTACATGTTATAAGGCAATGATATTTCATCAAATTAATCGTCTTGATGAGTACTACCCAAATCATTGACAATTAGGTGGCTCGGACCTACATTTTACGCTTCAGTGACTTTGGTTATGTTTTGCATTTAAGTCCATTTCTCAACTACTACATGTTATAAGGCAATGGTGTTTCATCAAATCAATTGTCTTGATGAGTACTATCCCCTTCATTGACAATTAGGTGGTTTTCACCTACATTTCAAGCTTCAGTGACTTTGGTTATGTTTTGTGTTAAAGTCCATTTCTCAATATTTACACATTATTAAACAATGATGTTTGATCAAATTTATTGCCTTGATGAGTTCTACCCAAATCATTCACACATAAGTTAGCTTTGACCTAAATTTTACGCTTCAGTGATGGTGTTTAACATTTGCATTTTAGTCTGTTTTTCAACAACTTTGTACTGTAGCATCATGATATTTCACTGTAACATTCATCTATAGAAGGCGTTTCCATGACCTATATTTTATGCATGAATGACTTCGGTCAAGTTATGAGTTAAGGTCGATTTCTTAACAACTTCACATTATAAGACAATGTTGTTTCAGCACATTAAACATCTTGATCAGTACTTCCAAAATCATTGACATTTCAGTGACTTTATCCTATATTATATGTTTGAGTGACTTTAGTTTTCTCACTTTTGAGACAGGTCAGTTCCTAATTTTAGTGGTGTGAGATTTTTCTGTCTCTCACCACCCCATGTGAGACAGCCTCGTGCCTAATTTTTTGCGATAAATTTATTGGCGGAGCATCCGTGTCTTACAGGCACATTCTCTAGTTGTTTATTTGTGTTTTCTTTGTCATGCTGTCTCAATATTTGTTGGATTTGCTGTGATTTTCTATTTTTATGCTCCTGTGAATCGAATGATTCGGGGGGCATATAGTTTTTGGTTTGTCTGTCTGTTTGTCTGTTTGTCCACAAAAAACTTTAACATTGGGTGTATCTTTTGAATGGTATGTGATATTTTGCATGTGTATTACTTGTGGCAAGACCTTTCAAATGATATCAAAATTTTGGACCTCTTGACCTTGACATGTGATGGACTACATGTATTGGACTTTTTGAAAAAAAAATAATAAACTTTAACATTGGGTATATCTTTTGAATGGTAAGAGATATGGCTTTCATATTTTGCATGTGCATTCCTTGTGGCAAGACCTTTTAATTGGTACCAGAATAGTTGACCTTGTGACCTTGACCTTGGTCTGTGAACAACTGCATAAAACTTTAACATTGAGCATATCTTTTGAATGGTAAGTAATAGGGCTTTCATAGTTTGCATGTGTATTCTTTGTGGAGAGCCCTTTCAGTTGGTACCAGAATATTTGACCTCGTGACCTTGACCTTTGCGTGTGACTGTCCAGTAAAAATTCACCAGAAAAATGAAATTATATTTTGTATTATTTTATATATATAGAAATTAAACTCATTTATGATGAAATGTTTCTTGATATCTATAGAATTATCTTGTAAAAAAGATTTTTAAATCATTCAGCATATTTTCTTCGTTTATTTACTTTCGTTTTACAGGTATTTGTATTATATATATCAATGATGAGGGATGTTACTAAAAATATCTATTATTTCATTTCTTCTCTTCTGTGTATTCCTCCACGTTAGGGGAACCAGTATTGATGATCCCTGGTGTAATCAAAGTACTGATAACACTGATAGACAGAACACAATGAGTTGACTATAAATGTTCCAAAAAGATGGGGGGGGTGAAAATTGGGAGGGGTTCATTTGGGTGACTTCTGTGTTTGCATCCAAATCATCATTTGATGTGATTTAACTTTTCAGTTGATACCAGAATTTATTTCTACAAATTATTTTGTCAGGAGGACATTCATTGTTCAAAGTTGCTAAATGTTTCTTCTTTACTTCTATTCGGGAGCATAAGTGTTTCACAAAACACATCTTGTTGATTTTGGAATTCCCCCTTTCATCATTTTTGCTTCAGTATTAGTATTTAAAATGAGTTGATGTAAAATATAATATTCATAAAATTAGAAATTATTTGTGCATATTTTGTAATATTTTACATTTGGTTAGGAAGAGGGGAGTCTTCTTTCATGCAATCACATGTACATGTTTTTGTTTGTTTTTTGTGTAATTTTCTGATGATTTTTTTGTAGCACATTAATGTCAATAAATCCAGGTACTTTTTTATGAATATACTTGAATTTTTTTGTTGTTCATTGTCTCAAATTTTCATTATTCAGTTTTGATAATATCTTTTTTGAATTTATATACAAGGAATCTGTTAAGAATTTCTTTATTAAACTGTTATATGTTTGTTAAACCAGCGATTAATGTTTTGACAAAATAAAAAGTTGTTGCACTATTTGTCTCCTTTGGTATAACTAAGCAAAAACTCTGGTGTCTAACTCCATATATGATACACATTGTTCAAGAATATGCATTGTTTCTTCAAATTTGTCAACAAATATGGACACAAAGTATGAGCAAGGTATTTCTGCTCCACCACCTGGTCTGTCTCTGTGACTGTTATTGGTTCTTGGTCGAAAACGATGGTGTGAAGGAGGATTCCTGCAAAGTCCAGGTGGGCCTGTAATGTTGCAGTTTATCTGTTTGTTGCATCTTTTTAAATGCTGAGCACAGATTAGCAGGAACTCTTCCTACCTGATGACCTAATAAAAAGAAACATAATGTCATGCTGTAATTCATTAATTAGAAAAAAAACATTCTTACACATACTGTTTATTATGGGGATATTCAGTAAAGGTACAGTTGACAAAATCTAAGTAATAAAGAGCAATAATTAGTAAACATGGTAAGTTTCCAAAGTATAATATAGCAGTAGAACAACACCCGTATAATTTTCTGTCTGTTATGTTGTTGGACTTAATGTTCGCCATCTACCCATTCATTGAATCAACAGGTATGAAGGAATTTATAAATGTGTACATGAGTGACTAAGTTTAAAGTTTTTGTTCAAGTCTAGCAAAGGCATACTGTTTTGTCTGTAGATGCGTCTTGTACAGTCACAAAGCTCCTGATTTAATTGGGTTCAACCTGTAATTCATGAATAAGTTTCTTGTAGGTTGAAGGTTTTTAAGAGTCTAGATCTTGGTGTACTGCATCTCTTAAATGAATAATTTTTACAGTTAAATCTGTATTTTGTTATTTATTACCACTGGACTGATGCCTATTCTAGTGCACTGTCTTTTAGACTATTCTTTTTTGAATGACTGTTCGGTTCTTACATGTACATTTTCAAGCAAATTTTCGGAGATGTCATTTCTACAAATTAAACATGAAATAGTGACAACAGTTAGTTGGAATAAATCGTAAACATGTTTTCAGTCTTATAATTTCTTGTGTTTATTATAATTAAGAATGGGAATATACCCGGTACAAAAAATGTACTCAATCATTATTTGCCTGAAGCAGGACCCTCCCAAGTCCAGCAGTTGTCTGTACTTTAAGTCTTTGTCGAGGGCTCAAACATGACACCAGTAATTTTGGTGGCATTACCACTTTCATTTTATTTGAAATTAACATTGAAAAGATATGGAGTAAATGCACACGAGACAAAGTTTTTGCAAATACATAGTAAAATCAAGCAAAGTCAGAAAGGCTTTGATCATTGCTCTTCATCTTTAAGACTCCATGAAGCCTTCAACAATGAGCTTTGCTCAAACTCAATAGTAAGTTCAAGTACGATGAACTATGAAGTATGGTGACCCCTAGATGCTTTGTTTTGGGTCGTTTTCACCTTGATATGGGATGTTGTCTCCTTGACATTTACCCCATTTCTTTTCTTTTTCATATTTTTTACAAAGCATTTTTCAGTTGTTTTTTTAAAAACTGAAAAAGACACTTGGTGAACAAAACGGCTGTCCCTAACTGCTATTGTACCTAATTTGAAATGAAAAGATGCAAAGACTTTTTTTTAAATTAAACTTACCTGCAATATCACTCATTTTTTGAAGCTGATGTCCAGGATTATTGTCAAAATCTGAAGACATTTCTCGTATATCAACATCTATATCTGAAAGATCTGGCATCATTACTTTCATGGCGTCTGGGCTAAACCTATTATCTGGCTCTCTTACAACATTCAAACTAACAGAGGAATGTGGTTTTTTTCTGAATGCATGATAGCCTTTTATAGACCAATCAATTTTAATAATACGTGTTGGCCTTGGATTTCCTGCATCCTCATTCATCATGTTCATGGCCATGTTTACACTAATTATGGATGAAAAATCCATCCAATAGTATTCAATTGAGCTGGATGAAAAATCCATCCAAAAGTATTTAAAGGAGATGGATGGAAAATCCATCCAATAGTATTTAATTGAGCTGGATGAAAAATCCATCCAAAAGTATTTAATTGGGTTGGATGAAAAAACCATCCAATATGACTCTAATTATTTGGATGGTTTAACCATCCAAATGAAAAGGAAGGATTTTCCATCCAATATGTGTTTTAATGAGTTCGGATGGATATCCATCCTGAACCTGACTGGTAAGTTTCACATTCTTTTTTTTTATCTAGGTTACTCCCGGATAAAAATCCTCTGTTTATAGAATAAAAAAGATAACAGGAAACATCTACAATGGCCACAATGTACCATCCGAAGAAAAACCAACAAATAAAAAAAGACAAACGTAAAGAACGATTTGAACTCGGGACAATATTACTTGGTACCGGCATTAGCAAAAGCCAGCGGAATAACTACATTAAACATTTTTTACTATTCTTTAAATTACTTATATACAATCGCTGCACAATGTTATAACTAATTTCCGACATGTATAATTCGTTGTTTGCTGTCGAGAAATATATGACTGAATCTGCCATACAGGCAAAATTTATATCAGCGAAATTCTTCCATCCATGCATTTTCAATGCCTTCAATGCCAGCTTGATTAATGTTTGCTGACAATCCCGCATCCATGACCAGGAAAGACATGGATGTAGCGTGGATAAACAATCAGCAAAGAATTCCGCTCAAACCGGTGCTAGGGGCTGTCTTGAACTTNATCATGTTTTGAAACTGTTTTGCAAAAATGTTGTGCCAGTTACCCAAATAAAACATATAAGCATAATATTCTTAAAATGTTTCATCAACATGTTCTATTTTGATAAGACTAAAATATTTTCTTGTATGTTTTGAGAATGTTTTCTTGAAATATTTAGGCCAAAATATTTAAGAAATGTACAGAAAGTGTCTTTAAATTATAAGAGCCATTCTCTGGTTCTATGACATACTTTTTTACATGAATGAAATATATAAAATTGGACTAAATAGATTATAATATAAGTGGTTCGCGTCAAATATTGTTTGTTGATCACATGGGAGCTGCAATGTGAGGCATATATCTTTTACATGGCAACAGTTTATATTAGACTAGTTCATAAGTATGGTCCCACATATTCAGTTGCTTTTTGGTAAATCAATAATTCAGAAACTAAAGATCATAGAGGAATGATGTTTGTTCAGTAGATAGATCTTGTGTAGTAGCCAATATAATACCAGATTTAGGTCACCTTAACATTTATTTTCAGCTGGAAGGACTATGGCTAAAGTTTCTGTTAAACCACTATGGATTTGCGTTTAGCCTAAGGCATTTTTGAAGCATTCAAATCTGTTTTTGTTCTTCAAATAAGTCTAAAACTAACAATGCTGGTCAGAACAATGCCACTGTGTAGTATTCTTAATACACACCAGAGTCTATATAAAGTAAATACATGTGCCAAATGAAAACAAACCATAAAAACATGCGTCTGGTAGCAATATATTTGATCTTATAGGTAAACAACAGCGGGAAATCTAGTGGTATAAAATTATCTCCCTTCTAGAAAAGCTCTTCTGTGTTCATAACTTTTTCAGAACAGCATGGCGACGACAATAAACAATCGACAAAATGTCAAGATTTCAAAAGAAATAAACAAATACAATATTTAGTGAAAACGTCATTAAATTCCCAGATCTTTACTTTGTAGTTAAAAAGTGATTAAACTTGCCTCCAAGAAGAGGTAATATGCGAATTCCTTACATAATTTACTGTCGTGATGAAAATGTTCAACGGAAAGACTGGTCAAAATTAATTGCTATAGGGCGTTCAAATGCATGTACCCAGACAAAATTATATGTACAGATAGATTTTTTAACATACTTTACTTATAGGTCAATTTAGTGACGATTCTTGCATAAGAAACGAGGAGATCCAAAACGCATTCTATGTTACTAGGCAAAATCATATCGTCTTGAAACAACGCCATTTTCCTTTTATACCCAAGATCACAAAGGGTAATCATCAACACAAGATTTCATTGGTTCAATCAAGGAAAAGGACGTGCCTTCAGCTAAAGCCCTTTCAAAGACCCCACGTGCTTAGTGAGTAAAAATCGATTTTGTTTATGTGAATAAGACGGTTACCAGGTAGAAATGGTCGTTTTATATACATTATTTCGTCGAAACCACTGCGTGTACCCAGTCCAAAATTTGCATATGAATCGATAAATATATAAATGCAAAGTATATTTTTTCCTAAAAATTTCCGTTGTAAAGAAATGCCTAGATCCAAAACCCTTTGGAATCAGGTATATTCCGGGAAATCTCATTTTTCATTAAAATATATGCAAGAAATGTCAAACATTTTTTTTTAAATGTCATTTGTCAACATCAAGATACATCACATGAACATA
>MJUU01001063.1:0-12477 GCA_002080025.1 Modiolus philippinarum
ATGGATTGCACATCTTTTCCATTCCGGATTTGACTCTTCATTTCGACGTGGTCATCTGGGGTCAACCGGAGGAAAAATGACGTAATCTAACGTTGGAGCAAGGGACAGATATTTTCTACCAACGAATCTTAGGGTGTTATTCAACATATAGGTAAAAAATCGTTTTCAACTGACAAAGAAATCCACGAAGAACATTTCCAACCCACAAAAAACGAAACTTGAATGGAAATGAATAAATTACTATTTTCGTCTATCAGCGTCTTGGAACCAGTTTTGTACCAGATTACTCCTTGTTTGGCTAAAATAATGAGCGATCCCGCAAATGCGCAATCGGTGTATACTTGTATACGAGCATGTATACAATAATCATGTATTTTTGTGAAAAAACTGTACAAGTATTGTTCAATATTGATTCTTTTCATAGGTACATGTAAATTTCCTAAGTAATTAATAAACAGTGCAGTAAAATGCAGTATGTAATAAAGAATATTGTTACAATGCTTCATAGAGGAGAAGGTCCCTTTCAAATGTAAAAGTACTAGTGTTTTACCAGAATTGTACTTTTCTAAATATTTTTTACAATACTCGTATACTAATTAGTAATTATTTACGAATATTGGGCACAATACTTGTATACAAGTATTTTTGGGGCACAATTCAAGTGATCCAAAGTGACAACAAAAGCATGACTGCCATCTTTCCTGCCTTCTGGTTTGTTCTTAGGGATAACCCCTATAGAGGCTCCAAAAATCAAAAGTTGAAATTCCAAATAAAAGACACTTGAAGACAATCAAATAACTAAGGAAGAGTTGAATGTAATGATGAAACACATTAAAACTCTATAAACAACAAAAGCATACAATTAGACCCCCTATATAGCCAAGTTATAGGGAGTTTCCTTATTTGACACGCAGCAAACCCCCATGGCGTTTTCAAAAGTTGGCAGGCATGCAATAGTCCAAAGCAATTAGAGGGAGAGACCAGTAAGGAAAATCGGTAAATCATGCTACAGTATTTGGAATGTCCATTGTTGACGTCATCAGTATTGTCGGCATACCCTTGGGCGGAAGTAAGGTTTAGAATACAAATAAATGGATGTTGAAGTAAATGTTTAATATATATATTCAGCTATAGAAATATTGCAATTCAACCATACTAACGTAAAACAGTATTGAGAACACATAAACCCTACACAGAACACTTTTTAGGCAAGCCGTCATATTCCCGACTTTGAATGGGCAATTTATTAAATGGTGGGTTAAACCAGGTTTAATGATGCATCAGCCTCCCACTTAAATGATAGACTAACTATAGCTTCTGTGTGCCCAGATTTTGTTAAATGTCAAAGTCATAATATTGACAAAACATTGCCTTTTGTCACAGTGTTCTCGGTAGACATAAAACGTCTGGCGCAACACCACCCTTTTTTTCATGACACCAGTGCCCTTTTCACCATGTCTGCCCTTTTTGTTGTGGCGCCAGTGCCATTTTGCTCGAATTTCTGATGTAAAATCTCCATGAAATAGGCCATAATGTACTTTGTCAAACTAGTGTTTCCTGCAGCTTTTGAAAAGGGCATGGTAATTTTGCTCTCTTTAGGGCACATATAGCGCGATCAATTACACTATTAGGGCACCTTTATAGTGAATGCCCATTTTCGCAATGTAGTAAACAACATTACATATTTACTTAATAAAAATACACCTGCAGCATGTAAGATGTGTAAATGGACCTCTGCTGATACATAATGACTAACACTTATAGACATTATAAAGATAGCATCCTTTTAAGAGGTCAGTTGTAAGATAGTACCATCATGACCATTGGTGATTCTACAAGTTTGTAAGATATTCCCCTTCTTAAGTTTTATCACCATTGTGAGTGATAAAACATGATTTTGAAGGAATCTTGGTTAATAATAAAAGGAATCAAGTGCTAATTTGACTAAGAACTTACTATATTTACCTAATTTTATAAAAATTGTTTTGCAAAGTAACAAACAAAAGATGCTTAAAAACTTTTTTAAGCTTTTTAATCATGTTAATTTGAAACCAAATTATTTTTCCATTTAATTGATTAAAACAAATGTAAGTGTAAATAAAATTATAAAAAATAAAATCCCACAAGGTAAAGGCAAAATTTAAAGGGAAATAACTCACTTCTCAAAAACGTTATCTGCAACAAAAAAATTCATTTTTTCATTGCAATTAATGGAGAGTTTTTAAGAAAATTTTAATAAAAGAAAGATTTTAAGTCTCAAAAGAATAATGATTATGAGAAATTGACATAAAATTGTCATATTGGTAGGCAGTTTGACAGGTGGTAATTATACCCCCCCGCAAACAAAGTTTGAGGGGTATATAGGAATCACCCTGTCCATCTGTCTGTCCGTCCATGTACCTTGTCAGCACATGTTCTCCTAAACAGCTGCTTGGATTTTGATGAAATGTTACACAGTTGTAGTACACCATCTGAAGATGTGCATGAAGTGATATGATTGCTGCCCGAAATTTTGAAGGGGAGATAATTTGTCTTTTAATATTTTCAGGAAAAAAATGGGTAAGGTATATCATTTTGTCCATACTTGTATTGTGTCCATATTTGTACTGTGTCCACAACTGTATTGTGTCCACACACACTTAAATTTACACTTACCATATTGATTCAGGATTCAATTAGCGGGGGGTATATCTGGCTGCCATTCGGCGACAGCTCTACTTTATAACTCAGGTAAACAAAAGTGCCGACAGTGTTTGTTTATGATTGAACTAATCCTTTAATTAGTATGACAGGCGTAATTAAAGTATTATTTTGAACAAATAGAATAAACTGACAAAGGAAGTGAACATCATACTTCAATTTTGACGATTTCAAAAGAAAAAAAACCAGTTCTAGTTAATTTACGGCAGGGCGTGGCAGGGTGCCAAAAATGAAAATAAAAAAGGGCAGGGCGTTCATAAAAAACGGCAGGGCGTTCATAAAAAACGGCAGGGCGTCACTACACGCCAAAATCTGCTGCAGGAAACACTTCTAACTGACAAAGTGTCGTACATATCCAGTTATTGATTTTATGACAATCAACACATGTAGCTTTGTGACAGGTAAACAAGTTAATTAGAGTGATTAATTAGGGCTGATTGGGACAGTCATTAGGACAGGTGTTGTTTATTTAGCGATCAGTCAACATTTACAATGATTACCAGCAATCAACATATGACAATTTTTGGAAAACTTCATTTATTACCTCCCTTGCAATATTCTCCATTTTACGAATTTAGGCTATAAGATTTTATTCTTCACCATGAAATACGCAAATTTAACAGAATGTCCTGCAAATTTTCTAAATAACTGTCTGATATAATATATGTGGCTATTTTCACATAAAATAAATTACGATACTTATTCAGTCAACTTATATATTGATTACTTATTTTGCCACCCTACCATTTCACTTGAAACTACCTTTTTAAACTTTTGAAGAATGTAAACTGAATATTCAAATGGGGACATAGAAGAAAGACAAAAGTCTCAACAGTTCAATGCTGCAATACATACATGTATACATTCATTCAGCTGTATGTTTCTTGTAAGCTATAGTATTACTAAGGTTTTACTATACCTATTTTTTTAGGTATGCGTTTTATATATGAGAAAGTAAACCTTCCAGTGGTACAGGATAATAGACCTTTTGAAAAGGCAATTTATGTATCAAACGGCCTTTTTTCATATTTGAATTACGCAGTAAAGTGCCCTTTTTGCGATTGGCACCATGCCCTTTTCAAATCCTGGCTAGAACACTGTGTCATACAGGTAAAATGTTTTTGTCGTTCCATGTACAATACAAGCATGACAAGTTCAAATACGAAGCCAACACAATGAAGTTTCATGAACATTTGTGAAACTTCATTGTCTGGGGCTTTGTATTAGAACTTGCATTAGATAAAATTTCCAACTTGTGTTTTGATACTCAATAGAAAAATTCATGAACCTCATTAGTGATGTCCCGCTGTGCGCGGTCCTGGCTTATGAATATGCCCGCAGCATCCTCTGAGCTTAGAGTATGAGTTTTCCTAACAGAGGACCCTGAGGGAACCCCGTGATATAGAAATAGGACCTAGTATCTCCGGCTTGCGTGGTGTGACCCCTCCTAAACGGGGGCTGACCCTGAGGGTCCCGGGATATAAAAATAGGACCCATTCCGTGGTTATGCCGGATTAATAAATACACAACCCATATTTCGGATGGGATGTAAACTCAGGTCCACGTGTTGGTAGAAATGCCACGCTTCCTGCACGTTAAAGAACCCTTGTAGCAAGCTTTTTTGAGTGGTCCGTAGGTGATCGGCTACAAGGCTTAATTCTCCGCCCTTTTCGATTTCAGTCAGAATTTCCCGTCCCATGGCCCTTTTCATACCCCAAAGTGATCATTTATTAACAAACTTGTTCTCGTCTTGATATAGCTGAAATATTGCTGAGTAGACGTTAAACAATATTCAATCAATCAATCATTAGTGATGTCACAAAATCTACATTTAGCATCTTTTTGGTTGGCAAATTTGTAGTAGGACCACTATATAACAAGGTAAAAGGTTTAGAGATTTTATAATTTTTGTAGCATCTGCTGCAAGCTTGAGACATTTGGATAACTGTCTGTTGTCTTACATCATCATCCTGCCCCTTCATACTGTGCCATCGTCCTGGATTGTCTGTTGGTGTTTGAATCCGTAACTCCTTCAAACTTTCAGGATATGTTGCATATCTGGTGCGTTGTCTGGTTGTGCACCTGATAATTAGAATTTTGGTTTGACAGATTGTAGAGGTTCACGGAGCCAAAATAGCTCATTTGTTAATCCAAAAACAAACACAACTGTAAGTCAGATTCCAAACAAACTTGCAGGATATATTGTTTGCCTGATCTAGTTGAGCATCTGATGTGTAAAATTTTTATTTTTCTGATTTAAGAGGTTCACTAAGCCAAAATAGCTCATTAGTTAATCAAGTTTATTAATCTGGAACTCCTTCAATATTCCAACCAAACTTTTAGGATATATGGTTCACCTGACTTTTGCACACCTAATACTTGAATTTTTTATGTTGCCGATTTTAGAGGTTCACTGAGCCAAATAGCTAGTTTGTTTTTTTAGTTTGTTAGTCTGTGACTCCTTCAAAATCGTCTGTCAGATTCTAATCAAACTTTCAGTATATGTTGTTTATCAGATCTGGTTATGCATATTATGCTTACAGATTTAAGAGGTTTGACAATTGCAAGCAAACATACATGACATACTGTAGCTCATTTGTCAATTTAGTTTGTTAATATGCAAGTCCTTCAAGTATGTAATTCATATTCTTAACAAATTTGAAGAATATTCTTTTCTCCTAATCTAGGCATGCACCTGGTACTTAAATTTTAATTTTAAAGATTTTAGAGGTTCACTTGACTTGGACAAAAATTACTCATTCTTTAGTGCAGGCGACACAAGTATTCCATTGAACACCCATTAATATTTTTACTATCCATCCAATATCGGATCTGTAAAATGGGTAATAAATTTTCAAGATTTTCATATTCTTTTCTGGCAATTTACTTTTAACCTCCTGCAGAAAATTTTTTTATGTGGTTTTAAAAAAATGTCAAAATTGCTGATATTTGTACGGTGGAGACAGGGTTACTTTAAATTTATAACTTGCCACTGGAACAGAGTAGACGGAGTTATTCAACAATGGTTGCACAATTTTAACTGCTTAACATTCTTAATCATTATATTATTTTAATTATCTAACATTGAATGTTTATGCTTCNTAGTACTGTCTCAAGCTCTTTTGTTTGTCCATACTTGCTTTAAATTACACTTTTTCAGATTTCAGTGGACGACATGCTGCGGTCGTATCATGCTGCGCTCGGCGTAGCCCTTTATTTATTTTTTTAACATATTCATGCCATCATGTTATTTAATATAATATGTCATTGTCAAGATTATTATTTAATTAAAATGTAGTTAAAAGTACTAAAAATAAAAAAAAAAAAAACATTAGAGTGATATGTTGATCACCCTGATCACAGTTATGTCTGTACTGTGTATATTAAGACAGTATTTTGGGTGTTTTTTTGAATACTACAAAGATTTTTCTTAAGGTACATGTAGTTGTGGTGTCTTGGTTTCTGACATACATGTGTAAGAACTTTTTTAAAATTTGTACATTGAAATTTTGATCTCTATGCTATACAAATATACCCCAAAAAAAATGGGGGTCACAGATATGTAAAAAAAAAATACAGAGTTCTAAAGATTGGTCAAATTTGTTGTATTGCACTATATTTACAATAGAATTATATGGGAAATGGCCCTATACTGAAATTCAAGGACATATTTTTTCTATAAGCAGACATACAATTTTTCCCAAACTTTTTTTTTATTTATTTATAAGATTTAGAACTTCAATTTAAATACATAAAAAAGACATGTCATGGACCTTTTGAAAAGGTTATTTCATGAAACATGGAGAATTGGTTTGTTTTTCAAGAAAGAGGAGATAACTTAATTAAAGTAATTTGGGACCCTAAAATAAAAAAAAAAATGAAAACTTATAATAAGTGTGTTTTGTTAAAATTCCTTTAACAAATTCAAAAAGGAATTGGGATCAATTACCTTATTTTTTTAAACAAACTTTGAAAATTTGGCCTATTTCATGTAATTTCAATTATCAGAAATTAGAATGATCTCCCTTTGATAAAATGTTTTGAATTTCTGGCGAATATGTAATATTATTCGAACAAACTTTATACTTATTGTTCATTTTATTATGCCCCGCCCAAGGATGTGGAAGGGGCATATAGTGTTACCCTTGTCCATCCGTCCGTCCGTACGTTCTGTTAAGTTTTGCGTTTGAGTCTGTAAGAGGTAGAACAATGATAATAGGTCAGTAGGTAGATCTTTGATAGTACTGCATAATTCACTAGGTAGTTTGACTCTTTGACCTATATGTCATGCTTGAGTGACACTAGTTCAGTTTTATGTTTAAGTCCATTTCTCAACAACTACACATTATAGGACGATGATGTTTCATCAAATTAATTGCCTTTATGAGTACTACCCAAATCATCATTGACAATTAGATGGTTTTGACCTATATTTTAAGCTTCATGGACTTTGGTTAAGTTTTGTGTTAAAGTCCATTTCTCAACAACTACACATTATAGGACAATGATATTTCATCTTATTAATTGCCTTGATCATGTTGATGAGCACTACCCAAACCATTGACAATAAGGTAGCTTTGATTCAGTGACTTAGGTTAAGTTTTGCGTTTAAGTCCATTTCTCAACAACTACACATTATTAATTATCATGATTATAGGACAGTGATACAGTACAAACAGAGGCATTCAGTTAAAAATCACTCAAATCCGATGTCGGTGAATTGTGGGTGAAACAGGGTGAATGTCCGACAACAAACCTGACATTCACCGACATTCACGGATGTCCGAGAAACTGATAAACAGAGGATTAACTCACCTGCTGTTGTTAATTGTACTTGTCAATATTTATCTACTTGTTTATACGAAGCTATCATCTCTAAGTTCAGTTTATTATTTTGGAAAAGCTTGCTTTTCATATTTTAAATAGTCGGAAGATCGAGAGGATATCTTTTTAAAATATTATGCGTATGGCAGAAAATAACTTATAATTCGTATGAACATCGTGAATTATATGTGACTGTCAGAACTCAAAGTTGTTAAAAGATCATATTATATAAAATAATTTGTTACTTATTAAATAATTTACACGAGCATCAGCCTTAAAATTGCGTAATTTGGTTGTGTTAGGTCAAGGTAAATCTTTGTGAGTGACAACATATAAATAGCACGCTATTAATAACTTTGAATAGAAATAATAAATAGCTTCAGAGAAAATCAATATTCACAAATCCTTGCAGGGAATATTTCAGTGAATATTCAGTTCCAAGAACTACTTAAAACGTTCCATAAAAGCATTTTATTATTTTTTTTACACGATGCTCAACAGACTGTGAAATTCTTTATTGAGTAAATCAAGGATGTATAATCTCATAAGTCCTTGAGTAGATAACTTTCTCATTTTTTTTATGCTAACATCTTCATATATGTGTTTTATCAGAAAGAGCTTTCAAATAGAATAAAATGATAATAATTTAATTCTGAAATGCCTCGGCGGCTTTTGGAAGAGACCACGTCTTTGGCTGCTATTTTTGTCACAAACAATATTTTGTGCGAGCCTATTTTTAAGGGGAATCCGCTAAACTGTATTTTGATTGGTCATAAAAATAGAAATTTCATACTTCAATTTCGTGCAACCCGAATATTCTAGCATCTACGGAGGCTTACGTTTTGAAGGTCAAATGGAAATTGAGGAGACATTTTTACATAGGTATATGTTTTGTCGAAGCCATCCAATTGTCTTTTTTATTCGTGGCATTTATAAATACTTTCGGAAATACGATTTTTGAAAGGGAAGTCCACGTGGGGAAGTCACATGAAACCTGGTTGTCATCCTCTTGATATTAGCCTAAAAATTGAATTTTTTTTGAAGAGACAAATAGGACACTAAAACCCCGACAATTCTGGTGGAAGTCCGACTTTTACCGGCATTTATCAATTGAGCCAACATCAAAGAAAATTACCGACGATTTTTTGGTGAAATTTTACCGACGATTTTGCCGGACAAACACCGACATTGCCTGTGAATTCTGGGGTGACAAGGGTGAAAATAGTCGGACCAGAGTGATTTTTAACTGAATGCCTCTGTTTGTACTGTATATCTTCAAAGTAATTGCTTTGATGAGTACTACCCAAATCATTGACAATAAGTTGGCTTTGACCTACATTTTATGCTTCGGTGAATTTGGTAAAGGTTTGCCTTTAAGTCCATTTCTCAATAACTACACATTATAGGACAATGATATTTCATCAAATTAATTGCCTTGATGAGTACTGCCCAAATTAATGACAATAAAGTGACATTTTAATATGAGGTTATCCTTTGCGATAAATCTTTTGGCGGGGCATCCGTGTCTTACAGACACATTCTCTAGTTTAAATTATTGTATTAAAGACATTCAAAATCATTAAAGACATTCAAAATTATTAAAGACATTCAAAATCATAAAGACAACATTCTTATTTAATTAAATGTGTAAAAAAGATGCCCAGTTTTAGACACCCCAACTACTTTAATGTATACCATGTATACATGGAATAAAAAAGATAACAGGAAACACCTACAATGGCCGAAAAACATAGCCACATGCCAGAAAGTAAATAGGAACTGCACAAGAAAAAACCCACAATAAAAATACAAAAGACAAACATAAACAACGATAGGAACTCGGGACAGCCGGACTTGGTACCGGCACTAGCAAAAGCAATGTATGAACCTGCATGCTCAAACTTGCAACAGACTTTTTAATAATTTAAACTAGCTGGATAATTTCTTTGTGTAGGGTTTATTGAAGATTGTAAAAATGTGTAGTCTTATTATAAGTGAAGATCATTTGTTTGTATTTTAGGATAGTCACCATGCTAACACAGAGAACATCAGAGTCCATTACACATCAAGATGTAATACTATTTAATATGTAAAGAACAATCAATTGACATTCCAAAAATGAGAAAACGAGATTCTGAAGTCACCTCAGTTTCGTCTGGAAATTCTCGGGGATCAGAGAGGAGGAAAAACAGATTTTCACTCAGGAGATTATTTTACGTTACACAAGGGACCACAGCAAATCGTCGTACAAGGTCACATGTCAGTTTAGATTCTGAATCAGGAAGATCAGATGCAAGCGTTTTAGCTCCGCCAGACCGTGAAATATTGCCCAGGCAACCATCATTAAATGTTGAAAGCCAGCAGATTTTACAGAAAAAGGGTAGTTTAACTAGTCGAGAATGTCCTCTCTGTTTAAATACACGTCCGCCAGAAGATTTCCCCGACATAATGTCATGCCATCACCGTTCCTGTATCACTTGCCTTCAGACGTACTTACAGATTGAAATCACGGAAAGTAGAATAAATATTTCATGTCCAGAATGTACTGAGAAGTATCATCCCAATGATATACAACATATACTGCAGAATGATGTCCTCATGAAGAAATACGAAGACTTCATGGTTCGTCGTGTCCTGGTGGCAGATCCAGACGCAAGATGGTGTCCTGCACCTGACTGTGGGTATGTTTTAATGCCAAAACTTTAATTTTGACATTGTTATTTAAAGAATAAATGATATACTAGCTTTAGTTTATATTCATTTAGAATTATCTACATATACGCATGATATGATACTGTTTGTCAGGATACTAAAACAGGGATGTGTTTCCTATATGTCTTTTTTTTATTCTCATCCAGTTATGGTGTGTTTATTTATATCTCTACTTCGGCTGATTTTCCAATAGTTTCCACAGGTCACTGAATGTCTACTTTCCACAGGTCACTGAATGTCTACTTTCCACAGGTCACTGAATGTCTACTTTCCACAGGTCACTGAATGTCTACTTTCCTAGATATTTAATTATAGTAAGAAAGTTATATGAAAACAAAGAGGATTTTTTAACATCTTTGACCTTGAAATGAGCATGTACAATCTTCACACCGTAAAGGACATTCATAAGCCTCATACACAAATAAACAACATATCTGTTGATTTGGAAAAAGACATCACATTTCTGAAGGCACTTTTTATTTACATTAACATGCTGTAATTGCCTCAAAATTTTACATGCAAATTACTAAAGGTATGTGCAGGATGTCCTTGATTAACATTTACATTTTACAATTTTACAGGAATGCCGTGATAGGTAAGAAATGTACAGGACATATCTGGATTAATATGTACATTTTCCATATTTATAGGTACGCAGTAATTGCCAAGGAATGTGCAGGATGTCCCAGGATCCGCTGTGAAAGACCAGGATGTGATACAGATTTCTGTTACCATTGTAAACAGTATTGGCATCCTAACAAAACTTGTGATGCAGCACGAGCTGAAAGAGCCTCGTCTAACATGAGGTCTCCTTCTGTTAGTTATAGCCATGACAATGAGTCACAAAGTGAGTAGTCCTCCTTCCGTTAGTTATAGCCATGACAATGAGTCACAAAGTGAGTAGTCCTGCATAACTCTGCTTTAGTTTAAAATGCTACAACATGTTGTAACTAAACACTACAGTTTCAGTTAATTGGAGTTCTTAAATCATCAATTTCAACAACATTTGCCTCTTCTAATTCAGTGTAGTAAAAATCAAAATATTTGAGAAACAATACAACAAAAGTATTTGAAGGCTTAGAGAGAGCGAATAATCTAAAGAGCAAAATAGGGAAGAGTGTAAACCAAACTATTTGCAGACAGTATTGATACTTTCAGCAGACTTATTTCACACTTTCATTAGACTATCAATCATTTTGTCATTATACCCCCGCAAATAATGTTTGGGGGTATATAGGAATCACCCTGTCTGTCTGTCTGTCCGTCTGTCTGTCCACACTTCTCGTAAGCGCAACTCCTCTTAAACCACTTGAAGGATTTTAATGAAACTTTACACAAAGAAAGGACATTATATGGAGATGTGCATGAAGGAATATAATTATTGTCCGAAACCAGGAAGGGGAGATAATTCAACTTTGACTTTTCGTTGATTCCCCATGTATGGGTTACCTCGTAAGCGCAACTCCTCTTAAACCACATGAAGGATTTTGATGAAACTTTAAACAAAAGAAGAACACTATATTTAGATATGCATAAAGGAATATAATTATTGTAGGAAACCAGGAACGGTAGATAATTTGACTGTAACTTTTGTTGATTCCCATTGCAATGATTTTTTTTTCAAAGAAATAATTTAAAGCATAGGTATTATGAAATCAAACTGTTAGAGAGACGACCTTTTTTCATTGTATTCCTCTTGAAAAGTTGTTTTCAAAGTGTTGTAATGAAATTTCTCAAATGCTCATGTTTTTTGTGTAAAATGTCAAATAGGCTAAAAGGGGGTGAATTTTATAGATTTCGACAGAGTATTTTCATTGGAACTCTTGTGAAAAGTTCTTTCTTGAAAATTACATCATTGTGTCTATACTTGTATTGTGTCCACACTTGTACTGTGTCCACAACTGTGTTGTGTCCATACCAACTTTAATTTGCACTTACCATATATCGATTCAGGGTTCAGTGAGCGGGGGTATATTTGGCTGCCATTCAGCGACAGCTCTTGTTTCAAATAACTTACATATATTTATCTACAAGATTTTACTTGTTATTATGCATAGCTTTTGTTTGATGGCCTTTAGATTTTTGCATGGAATCTTATTCATGCCTATCTATAAGACTGTATAATCTGTCATTTACAAAGCTTTGACTTAAAGCAATGAAAAAAAAAATTAAATATAAAGTCTGATAGTAGAAAATAAACAGAGAATGATAAAATTAGCTTTGTACATGTTGTAAATGACA
>MJUU01001063.1:16795-37791 GCA_002080025.1 Modiolus philippinarum
GAGACTATTAACTTATAGATTTTTACCATAATGACATATCATTGATTCGAAACTTTCTATTTTACAGTCCTTCAGGTTGTACTTTTTGGGGAAAAAAGCCGTGGAGTAGAAAAAAGAAAATTTTATGGCAGTTGGGAACACTAGTAGGGGCTCCAGTGGGTATTACATTGATAGCAGGAATAGCTGTTCCAGCCATGATTATAGGCATCCCAGTGTGGGTTGGTCGTAAAGTGAGTATGAATATAGGATTAAACACCGTTTCAAAGGAATTTATTGGAGTATAAACGGGACCAATTCACTCACAAACAAATAAAAGTCCGAAGGACTTTTATGACATGTTTGTGAGTGACTTGGTCCCGTTTATACTCGAATAAATTCCTTTCAAACGGTGTTTAATCCTTATAATTCCTTTAATCTGATGATAAGTAATTAAATTCTTACTTTTATTATGCCAATCACACGTTTTTGTTCTATTTGATTCACCCGGCGTATGAATTTATAAGGTGATTTTAAATGTAGTTCGGTCAACGTCGTTTATCGAAAAATGAACGACTTCAGAATTTGCTACCGGAAGTAAATTCAACTAATCATATCAGCGTATTTCCTATTATGCAAATCATATAAGAATTATCAGAAAATATTGCAGACAATAGACTGCAAGTTCAGAAATAATGGCAGAAGTTTGATATTGCGATTCCCAAACCACAAGCAAAAACGTCAAGATTTAGTCATTGTGATTTATGGATTTCAATGTTCAGAAAGTGCATTAGGAACTTGAGATTTATTTATTATGACTTCACTACTGTCACATTTTTCTCAGTAATAAGAGCTAAGCATTAATGAATTTACAATAACAAATTTTAACTTAAAAGTACGTTCTAATGCACTTATGTTTGTAAAGCTAATTTTGATTGGATGGCATCAAAATTTTCAGGAGCCCAAAGCAATGTAAGGCAGAATTAAAAAAAACCTGTGTTTCCGGTAACCCGACCGACCCTAGATTTTTGGGGCTAAAAATGCCTACTCAAAGTTTTTTTGGCAATTTTTAAAGAAGCACTGTTAAAGTCCAGAAGTTCTCTCTATATGTCTATGTAAAAAGTTTTGGAAAAATAAAAATTCATGCCTACCTACCGACCCTAATTTTGAAGAGTATGTTACCAGAAACGCAGGTATTTTTTTTTAGGCCTAATGGTGGAGACGCAAACAATACTTCCTGTAATTTGAAAATGGATTAAAGTGTACTTTTTCGGATGCATTAGAATAGAGATAGACAAGCTGTATTTTATGATCTTCAGGGGTAAATCAAAGATTTTACTCCTCATATCCTAAGATACAGTATGGTTATCCATTAGTTTCTATTTATCATACATGTTTAAAGTAGTAAGTATATAAATAGTCACAATACATTGTCCACCAAACTGAACAGGTAGGCTAAATTTTGTCTCTTTGTGCTCCTACATGTATGAGGGGCTGCACAACCTTTTTATGTCCCACCAACCAATGTAGAAGGGGCATATAGTGTTACCCTTTTCCGTCCTTCTGTATGTCCATACGTCCTTACTTCCGGTTAAGTTTTGCGTTTAAGTACATTTCTAAGGAGCTGTAAGAGGTAGAACAATAATAGTAGTCCAGTATGTAGATATTTGATAGAACTACAGAGTTTACTAGGTAGTTTGACTCTTTGACCTATTTTTCATGCTTGAGTGACTCTGGTTAAGTTTTGTGTTTAAGTCCATTTCTCAAGATCTAGAACTACACATTATAGGACAATGATGTTACATCAAATTAATTGCCTTGATGAGTACTGCCCAAATCATTGACAATTAGGTATCTTTGACCTACATTTCAGGCTTCAGTGACTTTGGTTAAATTTTGCATTTAAGTCAATTTGTCAACTACTATGTATTGTAGCATCATGATATTTCTTTGTAACATTCATCTAAATAAGATCTGCCCATTTCACCAACACATTGATGTCCATGACCTACATTTTATGGTTGAGTGATTTGGTTAAATTTTGCATTTCATCACAATTCAGTGACAGTAACTAACTTGATGAATGATTAACTTGGGTTAATCTGTTACGATAAATTTATTGGCGGGGCATCCTTGTCTTACAGACACATTCTTTAGTTTATTTTATCTAACATTGTAAGAGTTTTCATATAAAATAGGCAGAAATACTACAAAGCGCAACTTGTATGATACAGAAAATTGTATCACCACCACACTGTGGTGATAAAAATGGCGCAACGTCGCAGGTGTATCCATGTCAACAAAAGCAAAACGTCACGTCAAGAATCAAGTAGTTCCTTGGTTAAAACTGAAAATATTGTAACGTCAATTGAATAAAACTTTTTTTGTATTTTTTTTGTAGAATGTTAGATAAACAAATTATAAATAGAGATGTGATGGTACAACATTCTTGTATCAGGTCTCGTCGGTTGAATGATCCTTACAGACACATTCTTTAGTTAATTTTATCATTTTTCAAAATTTTACTTTCCACTATGGTATCAATACTGTATCAATCATGTTAATTAATCTTAAGATCGGGACATTACTGTATAGGAAACAAATGTTTGAATGAATCAATTGTTGTTATTAGAAATTATAAAATCAAGCAAGTTGTTAAAAATTATTACTTATTTAAAAATTTGAAAGTAAAAGAAAATAGTAGAATGATTACAGCAACATGTATCAATTTTATATTTTTAGATTCATTCCAAGTATAAACTTAGCTCAAAACACAAGAGGAACCTTGCCATAACAGGAGGTGTTACAACATCAATATTGGTGGCTCCTGTAGTAGCTGGCTTAGCTGTTGGTTAGTTTTAATTTAGCTTTTTATTATCCCCTCTTCCAACAAAGTTGGGGAGGGGATATAGCATTTCGCCTGTTCGTCCGTTAGTCCATTCATCTGTCTGTTCAAATTTAAGACCATATATCTTTTGAATAACAAGTCATAGATGGACAAGGTTTTGTCCATGGATGCATCTTGAATAGTACTTGAGGTTGATATATAGAATAGGTGAATTTTACCTACATTTCATGCATGAGTGACTTGGGTTAAAGTTTTTGTAAGAGTCCAGATCTGGGATACTACAACTCTTAGAGGAATAATATTTTGTATGTAGATGCGTCTTGAAAGTTACCAAGCTCCAGATAAAAATTAGGTCACTTTGACCTTCATTTCATGCATGAGTGACTTAGGTTAAAGTTTTTGTCAGAGTCCAGATGTGGGATACCACATCTCGGAGAGGAATAATATTTTGTATGTAGATGTGTTGTGTAAAGTTATGTAGCTCCAGATAAAAATTAGTCACCTGGACCTACATTTCATGCATGAGTGACTCAAGTTAAAGTTTTTTTAAGAGTCCAGATCAAGGATGCTACAACTCTTAGAGAAATAATATTTTGTATATAGATGTATCTTGTAAAGTTACGAAGCTCCAGATAAAAATAAGGTCACTTTGACCTTCATTTCATGCATGAATGACTTACGTTAAGGTTTTTGTCAGAGTCCAGATCTGGGATACTACAACTTGTAGAGGAATAATATTTTGTATGTTGATGCATCTTGTAAAGTTATGAAACTCCAGATAAAAATTAGGTCATTATGACCTACATTTCATGCATGAGTGACTAAATGGGATACTACATCTCATAGAGGAATAGTATTGTGTATGTAGATGCGTTGTGTAAAGTTACCTAGCTCCAGATAAAAATTAGGTTGTTATGACCTACATTTCATGCATGCGTGACTAAGGTTAAAGTTTTTGTGAGAGTCCAGATCTGGGATACTACAACTCGTAGAGGAGTAATATTTTGTATGTAGATGCGTCTTGTAAAGTTACAAAGCTCCAGAAAAAAATTAGGTCACTTTGACCTGCATTTCATGCATGAGTGAATTAGGTTAAAGATTTTGTTACAGTCTTGATCTTAGATACTACAACTTTAATCTTTGATCAGTAGATGCATATGCTATAGGTATTATGCTCCTGATTGAAATAAGGTCACTACATTCATGCATGACTGGCACAGATTTAAGGAGTGCTTATAATACTAGACAATCATTGAACAACCAGGTGAGGGGATAAGCTGTCGTTTCCGACTGTCCCTTCTCTTGTTCCAATAATCTGAGGTAACCAAATCAGTGTCAATACAACAGAAAAGACAACAGAAAACACCTGCAATGAATAGAAATTTCAAAGCTTGGCCAGTCAGACAGAACTGCACAATGAAAACACAAATGAAAGAAAACAACAATAGAAACTCCACACAGCCAAACTTTGTACCAGCACTGGCAAAAACCAGGGTTAAAGTGTTTTAGGGTACATTATGCTTTAACGTAGGAGATAAGTGTATTGTGTTTTTAGCTTTGGGGATGTAAATAGTAGATTTTACAAATTGCAAATTGACTTTAACTAGAGACAGTCCAGTGGAGCTAGTTAAACGTATATTTCAAGATATATGTCCGCGAAGCTTTAAATACAATACAGTTATCTCAATTTAATGCAACATGTGCATTAGTTAGAAGAACATTATTTTTTTACATAATTTTGATCTAAACATCCAATTCAGAAAAAGTCCTTAAAAACTTATGAACATCTTGGTAAATTTCCTGGAAGTCTCAAAGACCACTTGTTTTTTTGAATTCTACTTAGCAACCATATATCCTAGAATTCTTTTAGTAACAATCATGACTACCAATAGGTAGATTTAAAATAAAGTGATGAAAATATGCCAAGGGTATAAAACAGCTTAGATTTTAAAAACGCTCCCGGAAAAGATATGTCGTCACAATTTGTATACGTTTACTGAAGCTGGAAAGTAACATCGTTTTGAACTATTTGCTTTTCTATTTAGATGCTTTTGGTTATTTGTTATCAACATCTTTGTGTATAAACAATGTGATGTCGCATTAAAGCTTGAAATGTGAAACGTAAATACAAGATGTTTTCACACTTCAGTGTTTAATGAAATTCAATAAAAAATAGTTAAGATTAAGAAGGTAAGTGGTATGAATATTATTTTTTTTCTTTTAAATGAATTGCTGAACTGCACATTTTCCATTCCAAGATGGCAGTCCATTCTTAGTTGAGGCTTTTTGATTGCTAATTTTACAGCAGATATTATCCAATCAGATTCACTGTTGCAAGATAATTGCATTAGAATTCCCCTTTTCTATATCTCGGTTTACTATTGTACAATGTAAAATAAACATAGCTGTTTGTCAACAAACATTATCAGTCTCACCTGTAGGGAATTGCTGTACATATTTTACTGGTCCATGTATATGGAGCGGTACCAATCTCACTGTCACCTATATTTCATACTTGACTGAATTTAATGTTTTGTAGATATCACTGTACCTATATTATTGGCTTTTGTATAGGGTGTGGTACCTACAACATGTATCTCACTTTGACCTATATTTTATACTTGACTGGTTTTAATCTTTTCTAGGTATTTGTGTACCTATATAGCTGTGACCTATATTATACCCCCACTCGTGAGTGGGTGGTATATTGGAATACCCTTGTCCGTCCTGTCTGTCCTTCTGTCCGTCCGTCCAAAGTTTATCACAATTTTGTCAGCTACTGCTGGGTCGATTTATTTCAAATTTGGTATTTGACTTTATGTATGGGGGGAAAGTGTCAAGTGCAATTTTGGTTGCCTTATGATATCAACTTCCTGTTTGGCGGGACTTAGCCATTTTTTCCCTTTATTGAACAAATTGAAAATTTTTTCATACTTATTTTTATGTTTTGTAGGTATTGGTGTACCTATATTGCTGGCCTATGTATATGGCGTGGTACCCATCTCGTTGTGTCGCAGTGGTGGATGTGGGGTCACAGCTACAAACAAAGGAGGAGTCAGATTTGAATTTGATGAAGAAAATGAAACAGTTGGACCTACAGGACCTGGTAAATATAATGTTAGATGATATCTTAATGTCATAGATAGTCTCCAACATTATTGTGTTGGGCATTATGATTGTTCTACCCCTCTTTAGTGGGCTTTATATAGTGATCATGGTGTCTGTTAGTTCGTCCGTCCGTCTGTCCATTCGTCCGTCCGTCCGTTCATTCGTTCGTCCGCCATAGGCTACCTACTTTGTGGCAACAACTTCTCTTAGACCACTTGATGAAATTCACTGAAACTTTCACAGAATGTTATTGCCATTGTGGACCAGCTATTTGAAAATTTGATTATATTTTTTTTCAACAGGGGAGTGGGGGATATGATATTAGTGAGCTTTGCTCACCTTTCTTAGTTTATTTTTGCTATAATTGCATGAAATTATTAATGATATTTTTCAATTTTGGAGAAGAAAAGAACTTTGTTCAAAAATGAAAATAACCTAAAATTGGAGTATAGGGGGAAGAGAAAAATTATGTCACCAATATTTTAGCATGAGTAACTAATTTTAGAGTTTGGATTAAAGCATTGAAAATGAAATACCATCAGACCGATGGACATGTCTGGTAAAATCAGCACCAGTCCGGTAAAAGTTTCTATTTTACCGGTCCTTATGTCCGTTAATATATCAAGCTCATACATTAGGAAAATCCTGTGTCTGAGGAGTAAATCTTTGTGTAGGACTTTTAAAAAGTATAACTCCATGTATTCCTGGTTGTATTTAATCTAAAACGTTAATTCTTTTGATCAATAGTGTGATTTTCAGTTTATTTCTCAAGAGCAAAATAATGTAGGAGAAAGAAACTTGTACAAGATGTTTTGTTTCCATAAACGGTATGCAATTAGACCTCTTTCAGTTTGGTACCCCTGACAGCGGGGATAAATGCAGATTTACATGTATCTGGCAAAATAAATTATTTTTTTAAGCTACAACACAACATAATTACTTCTAAAAAGAGGTTTGTTAATAAAAAAGAAAAGAGGTCAAATGCCATGTAGAATTACTCTTTGAGCATGTTGAAAGGAAGCATTTCTTACATTAATTAAAGGATAAATTAAGTTATACCTTGTTTCATCTCCCAGATTAATAAAAAAAAAAACATGTAGCTTTAAAAAAGAACAGCAGGATACATTGTATCAAAATTGGATAAATGTTTTATGCATCTTGTTACATCTTTGGCTTTTTGCAAGCATCTTATTCTTGAACAGAAAGGTACAATTTCTGTAACATTCTTTTGACCTTCAGTACTATCAAAGGAATTAAAGTACACAATCTTCTTTTAAAATTTTAGTTTCTTAATATTTTTGTTATTGTATGTGGTTTGTTTCCATTGATTTATTCACTTTTTAGCTCACCTCAAGAAGTGAGGGGGGCTTATGTGATACCCCTAGCGTCCGGGTCCGGTTAGGAAGAATGATTAAGGTCCATTCCTGCCCCACATCAACTAAATTGGTATGCCTGATGCACTTTGGGATGATGACTGGAATGCATGCTTCGGATGCTGTCTCTGACCTACATTTTACGCATGAGTGACTTGGTTAGGTAGAATGGTTAAAAGTCCATTCCCGCTTACTGACATGTCCCTTAGCAACCATATCAGTATGTATGATGCAATTTGGGATGGCAACAACAATGAATGCTTCGGATGCGGACTGTAAACTACAATTTATGCATGACTGAATCTGTTAAAAAGAATGATTATAGTCCATTCCTGTTTACTGACATGTGCAACATGTGACAATGCTGCGCAACGAGGTGAGCTTAGCAGGCTGTGGCTGCTTTCTATGTTTTACCTTTTGGGGCCATTTAGGGCTTGCTATATGGTGTGAGGTTTCTCACTGTGTTGAAGACCGTATGGTGACGCCTAGATGCTTTGTTTTTGGTCGTTTTAACCTGGATATGAGATGTTGTCTCCTTGACATTTACCCCATTTCCTTTCTATTTCAGATTTATCAGGTAACAAATTTTTTGTTTCAGCCTAGAAAATGCATACAATTTGAAGGAAAAAGTAGGACTAAAAATGTCCTTCCTTGTTAATTTCTCTTCTTTTTTAGTTATTTTACTTCCAGTCACATAAAAACAGAACACAGAAGTAAGTTGATTCAGTCTGATAAATTTTTCAGATTCACCAGACCGAATATCCTGTAAAATTTTTGTATTCACTGTTAAAGTACATATCTTAGATACTAGATCAGGAATAGGAATGATATATTGTTGGCAGATGTACCTTTGATAGTCAAGGAGTTTCTGTTAAGAATAACTACACATTTACCTACATTTCATGCATGAGTGACCAAGGTGATTTTGCAATCAAGTCCAGATCAAAGATATTTGATATTTGAGCAGATAGAAGAATTATAGATGGATGGCAATCCATCAATCCATCAATTCACAAGATTCGTAAAAGAAAAATGTTAAAGAATTTCATGAAATTTGGTAGAATTATGCTCAAAGCACTTAAAACCTCATTTTAAACATTGTTTTAATCTTTCACCAAAATGTATTTTATAATGACTTTTACTTCAGATTCTCAAAGTGTAGGAACAGGCCACAATGTAGCCAACCCAAGTATAGCCCCCAGTATAGGTGATGCTTCCCTAGGTATGACGAACAGTCTTAGTGCTAGTGGTAGTCATATGGACAGAGTTGGTATTATACGAGATGAGATCAGTGATCGTGACTCAGCGAGTAACAGAGCTATTGGAGGATTTAGTTTAAATGGAAGTCTATGTGGTGGAGCCTACTATTCTCATAAGTGAGTATTCTAATACAGCTTTTAAAAAGAATTAGCTGACTGTTTGTCTTTTATATCTGGAAAAAGTCTGGCTCATTATATAAAAAAAATTACCCATGGAACCAACATCTGATATGATATAAACTCGAATAATTAAATTTCAAAAGAAAAATGAAATAGCAGAACCCATTGCCATTTTATTACTTTAAGCCAAGTTCAATTCTTTTGTTGCTGATGCTGGCAGATGGATGAGCAGGTTGACCAACATGTCAAAAGTTGTAGAAAAAATTCATTTCAGGGAAGTTGCTCAAAAATTTTGGCTCCCATTTACAAGTAAAGCTGTAACAGAATATAAGTTTGTTCCAATAGAAAAAATGTTACATAAAATTTGTTCCAATTGAACAAATATTATGATGTTTGTTCCTGACGGAATAAATGTTATATAATATTTGTTCCAAAAGGAAGAAATATTATGCCTATGTTTAAATATTTGTTCCAATGGAACTTTTGTCAGGTGGAACAAATATATGTTTACAAAGCAAGGCAAGAAAGAAGTTGAAATATCAAGGTCAGAAAATTTTGTGTCCAGATGATTTCACAGTGGATAATCTGTTTAGTACTAGAGAGGGAACCCCATGAATGGATTGAAATTGAAATCAGGTGAAATTTATGATATGTAGATTCATCAATGTTTGGTTGATAAAAGACTTAAAAAGACCTTTTGCAACTTGAATCATCTGGTTGATAAAGAACCATGTCAAAAGTAAAAATATTCTGTAACATTGCAAATGTAAATTTGAAAAATTTTAGTGAATTTGTACTCTGTATTACAGATTAGAGGTTCAAGCAGATGTAGCTTCCAATAACGCATTAGTCAAACGTTCCAGCTTCAGTAGCGAGTCTGCTAATTTTAGCATCGGAGAGAAATCTGCAACATATGGTGATGATTCAAGTACCAAAGCTTTAGCAGGGTCTATTGCTGGATACAGGTAAGTATTTTAGTCCTAGACTGTTGTATTTCTAGAAAAAAAGTGGATCTTGTGTCAGCCTGCCCTTTTTCATGCTTTAATTGTTATATCTGTCCTTTTGTTCAGGTCACCATTTATTCATTGAAATTACATTATTAATTACCAATTTATAGCCTGTAGCAAAGTAAACAGTCCCTGGATTATTTCTGGCACACCAATTGTACTTGTTGATATATTTATTTGGCACTTTGTCAGTGCCAATTGTGAGTATAATGAATCAAGAACATTATATACTTTTTAGTAGATAGTTCTCAATTTCTTACACATTTTCTTGCCTATTCATTAATTAAGACGAGAAATAGAATAATCTAGACTCTATCCATGTCCCAAAAATGTTTTTGAGAATCTGTTCATACTTTTACTAAACATTGTATTACACACTTGTCTTTCTGAATTGTCAATCAGCACATTAATTAGTTGCCCTTTCCAATATTTTGAAGCTTAAGCGACAGGTAAAAAACAGGGCATAGCCTACAGATGTATACTGTTAAATACGGGACTTTCCAGATAGGAACTCTTGTGTAATTGAAAGCGAAAATGATCTCCTCAAATACCAGTATTATATGTAAAGAAGGATAACTGGAATCCTGACATATTGAAATAAATATATGTATACCATCTTAAACAAACTATTTATGAAATTGAAGTGTACAGTAAAACCTGATTTGAACGACCTCTCCTATGAACGACCACCTGGCTTTTCAGACCGCCAACAGTGGTCACGGATCATTTTGGTGTACAAATCACTCTGTCGTGAGCGACCACCTACCAAACGCGACCAGTGACTGGTAAAAAGGTGCATAAAATGCAAATACAGCCTGTTATGAGCGACCACTTTTTAAAAAAATATCTTAAAGGTGTCCAAAAAGACGATACAAGTTGACAGTCATCGTTCAACAACTCAACCGGAAGTGGTAAAAAATAACTTAAAAATGACCAATTTCGGTATACCTGAAATGCTTCTTCAAATACAATGGGAGGATAGTTGATTCTGACACAAGTCTTTTGTCTTTTAATGACCAGAAAGGTTGGTTTTGAAGTGCACACTGATGCATATAGGACTGACATCGCCGGTAATTTGCAAATTGTCAGTCTCATTGAAATTTTCTTTTTTTTACTTCATCCCAATAAAATAACATCCAGAGTGTTGTATGTGCTCTACTTTTGACCACTGTATGCCAGTTATAACTTTTATTATTTGAAAATGCTGTGATAGTCTCAAAATAAGTTTGTTTACAAAACAAGCCATGTCAGGGGAAGTAACTAGTAATTTTTATGGTATGTCCATAGACCAAACATTTCAGAAAATATGAATGAGTGAACCATGAACCAAAAATCTCAGAAAATATGAATGAATGAATATCCTTGTTAGGTTAGAAAAACTTATCATAAAACCTCAACACTCTTAATTAATTCCTTTATACAGAGAAAACAATTATATTCACTTTTAATTACTCAACTGTGACAATTATCCTTTAATTACCTGTATGGCTTGTCCTCTTTCAATTGAGTTTGACACATTTATTGATTATTGTTTACCTTTCATTATGCAATTTTAAATGAACAAATTAATTTTACCTACCTGTAATAAAAATATTTTGTTCTATATTATGTGCATTGTGACTTTTTTGAAATATGGTAAAGAAAAGTATTTCATTTTTTTGTAATAGAATCCAAAAACTTCTTTAGAGAAATAATTCAGAGGAATGTTATTGTACAAATACAATGTAAAATATGTCCACATCTTTTAGAAAAATTGATGACTGAAAATAGCAGACCTCCTATGAAAGACCACCTGTCTTGAAAGACCACTTTTTCCTGGCCCAAGGGGCGGTCTCTCAAAACAGGTTTTACTGTACTTATAATTTTTCCTACATGACAATTATTTAACTAAATTTTAATTGACAAAAAACATTAACCGGAAGCGCTACAAATAGATTAAATATGAATCACCCTTAGCTCAACAGTGTTAATAAATTAGTTATTAGTCCCCTGCTGAATTTTTGAGGTCGTATATTGGTATGATACTGGCGGCGTCGTCGTCGGCGTCTGTAGACTCTTTGTTTCCGTGCGATAACTTCAGTTCTAGTTGATCAATCCTTATGAAATTTTAACATAATGTTGCTTGTCACAAAAGGAAGGTTGGGATTGGTTTTGGGTATTGTGGCCCCGCCCGTTTTTTTTAAAAAGGGCCAAAAAGGGCCAAATTAGGTGTTTTCATATATTGGGCTGTAGAATATTTATTATTTATCGGATTTTGATGGGGTTTCTTTCAGTGTGATCCTTAGGAAATTTGGAATCGGAGCTATGTCAACGGATTTCATATCACATGTACCGTTAATGAGATAAATGGGTCCCAAATGGGGGAAATCTCAAAAATCTATTTTTTTCATTTCATGTCCGATTTTGATGCAGTGGCTTTTCATTAGATTCCTTATGAAAAATTAATATGGCGCTCAACTTTTATATTTTGGTAACTTGTTTCCTTTCCGAGCTATGAGAGGCCGAACGGGGCCAAAATTGCAAATTTGCTGATTACCTGAAATTTTTATTTTTCATCGGATTTCCATGGGATTTTTTTCTTTGAATTCCTCTTGATATAAGCTTTCAGTAGTATGTCAACGGATTTTGCATAGCTCTTACCATTTCCGAGCTACAAGGGGTCAAAGGGGCCAAAATTGCAAATTTTTGAAATATGTGAAATCTTTATTTTCCATCGGATTTCGATGGGATTTTTTTCTTTGAATTCCTCTTAAATAAGCATTCAGTGGTATGTCAACGGATTTTGTGTTGCTCTTACCGTTTCCGAGCTACAAGGGGTCAAAGGGGCCAAAATTGCAAATTTTCGAATTTGTGAAATCTTATTTTTCATCGGATTTCAATAGGATGTTTTTTCTTTGGATTCCTCTTGATGTAAGCTTTCAGCAGTATGGCAGCGGATTTTGCGTTGCTCTTACCGTTTTCAAGCTACAAGGGGTCAAAGGGGCCAAAATTGCAACTGATTCAAGCTCTTTATTGTGTCCATTTAATTACTGTATCAAGCTCTTTACTGTGTCTTCGTTCATTTGAATTGCACTCATGTTCAAATTTCAGTATTCGACATGCTGTGGTCGTATCATGCTGCGCTCGGCGTAGCCCTTTATTTCTACACCATTGCAGGTATTGATTTAATATTTGGTATGTAAGTCTACCTCAATGAGTTACTGAACAAGAAGAAGTTTGGTTCCGGTCAACTGATTTTTGACAGAGTGGTTGACCTTTGACTCAGAAAACTTTTTTACTATTTTTGCTGGTGTAACAAAGCCTTGCTTGCTGGTAGGGGACTTGGTATTGCCTTGCAATATGATCCACACTTGTTCCCTCTCAAGTTATTGATGTATTTATTATTTTTTCTCACACAATACACAAAAATGTTTCTGGAGTGAACACGACTCAAAAGTCCCGCATTACTTCAGCTTTAACATGATGTATAGTGCAGTCTGCTAGTGACCTAATATCATGAAATAAGTATATCAGAGGTGGTAACTACTGGTATCCTAGATTTTTCACATTTATTTATCAGTATTTTGAGTCGTAAAACCTCATTACAATTTTATCATGAATGCTTTGATATCACTTGAAAACCCAACAAGGAATGTCAAATTTTACTTTATTTTAGTGCATTTGACCAAAATAAAAGATTGGGAGATCTTCCAGTGCTGTCAGAACTCTATGTATCACATAAAAAAAGACAGAATTCTAACTCTCCTAGAAAGACATCAATCTTCAATATGATCTCGTATAAGAACCTTTTTTTTCTTTACCTTTATTTATTTTTACCTTTATTTATTGTATTTTTCTGCACCTAAGTGACATAAATTGTTACAGTAGTACGGGGATATAAAACTGTGCATCATCTTGCACATTAGACAGAAAATGAAATTTACTTTTGGAATGTTGGCAAATTGATTTTCTGTGTTTTATAATGTAAAATTTGATATATATATATTTTTTTGGATAACTATGCAGAATATTGTACATTCTCAGCAAAGTCCTGTCCTTTTAACGGGAGATAATACAGTCAAACTTCCATGGCTGGAACACCCAGGGGACCAATGAAAACAGTTCCAGTTAGAGGGGTGTTCGAGCTATCGAGGTCAAACTATGTTTAAACCTGAACAAAGGGACCAGAAAAAGGATTCGAGACATTGATGGTGTTCCAGTTATTGCAGTTCAAGCCATTGAGGTTCCACTGTATTTGTGAAAATTCATCATTCATCTTTTTTTTTCTATTAAAGAGATAAGCACAATGACCCCCAAATTTTACTCATGTAAATCGAAGGCAAGTACATAAGCTAATAATTACTAAATTTTGAAAAATTCTGTCTGATGTAATTAAAATCAATGAAATTTTTGTCAAAATTTGCTAATTTTCCATATCATTTCATCCAAAATCTGCTGAAACTCTGAATTACTGCAAGCTCAGTATTTAATTTGATTTATTTAAAATTTATACCTTATATTTTACTGTCTATAGATCAACTACCTAGTTCTGTATTTGAACTTGATTTGAATTATTTCAGGGACATGTCTTCTGTAACAGCTGCGTCTCCTTATGAAGTTCAGGTTGACATGATGTCTAACTCGTCCCGTGGAAGACATAGCAGTGTGGAAAGTTCACAACACAAACAAAAAACAGTATCAGGTCAAAGTTCACCAACCTCTGGTTGTAGTGCTTATTTTTCTGGACCAGAGGAGAACAAATCTACGAAATGTCGCAAATGTAAACGTCATAACAATTCCGTTAATGACAAATCATGCGAACAGTCAAGTGTACATTTTGCAGATCAAGTCAGTTTGCAAAATTATCAGTGTGATGATATCGTCTCTCATAGTATAAGTGAAGATTCTGACAAGTTTATTGGTTATTTACCCCTGACATCTGATTCATCGGAAGGAAAATGTTTTACTTCACGTTGTTCTGAACTAAAATCAGGTATTCCTCCATGTCAGTCTCGCTTCCAAGATTCCAATGCTTCATCATTACCTGAAGTGGAGGCTGACAGGCCTTCATTGAAAGAGTCAGAGAGTGCCAGAAAGGCTGTTTCCACGTCAGCATTGCCACTGTCACAGTTTAGCCTCAGTCATAAAAATCTGTGCAAAAGTAAAAGTCAGGAAGATTGTGCCTTGTCTGATAAGTCTAAAGTTGGTCGTGTTCGTCATAGGAGCTGCGAATTAGCCATGGAAAACGGACGAATTTCTCCAACATCAGATAATGACACTCACTTTTAATTGTGTGTTTGCACATGAGATGCAAATTATCCATGGAAAACAGACAAATTACTCCTTCATCAGATAACGACAGTCAATTTTGACTGTGTGTTCATCACAGGAGTTTTGAACTAGACATGGAAAATTGACAAATATTTCCGACATCAGATAGAGACAGTTAATTTTGATTGTGTGATATCATTTTATTGTGATATTTTCTATATACATCTTGTGTTTTTATGTATCTGTTGTTAGTATTTTGAAAGTAATTTGTTTTTGTTTTCAAAGGTAAATTTTTGTCATTTTTTTCATACAAATTTCACTAGAGTGAACTGAATGAGTCTAGATAAATGAAATCTTAATATCGTTTTGTTTTGAATTGTTTTAAAAGGGTCTAAAACATCAAGAGATAGATTGGATATATAAACAAATCTTTTTGGAACTATATACAATGTATTATTTGTTGTCAATGAAAAAAATTATTGGTTCCCTGTTCAATATGTTGAAATTAGTTTTCACAACACCTATTCATGTATTTTAGATTTCACAATACCTAAACATGTATCTTAAGATATATTTACATTCAGTGGAAGTATTTCTTTTTGTTACTCCAATATTTTCCCTATTTCCAATATTAAACAAGAGAATCAAATGTAGTTTAATTGTCAATTTGGAAATATTATTTAAAGTAAAAATGATTGAAAGAATTCCAAGTTTTTACAATTGGTGTATTACACATTCCCTGTAGACAAAAGAAAAATTATGATATCAATTTTTTTTTTCAACTTTAGTTTAAATGGTAGGTGCCATAAAACCACAAAATAGAAAATTATATCAAAATAAACATGAAACTAAATATAATTCTATGTTTATCAGTAAAATTTCATTCAACATTAGTTAATTATGAAATTGCCTCAAATTAATTTGTTGAAAAATGTCTTTGTATATGAAATAGGGAAAATATCGTGTTGGTGAATAATTACTTCTACATGTTGTACCTTAATCAGTCCTCAGTGGAAAAAAAATGTGTATTGCAAAATACATGTAGCACTTAAAGTAGAAAAGTGTTCATATAAGCTTTTGAAAAGAAATCAATACTCTTTATAAAGTGTTTGACCATATTCTGGCAGTTAAATGAATATGTAATGTCATTGGGGAAATTATTTCTTGTTACTCAAGTGACCTCAAAGTGTCTCCACATACACTGTTATATCATGGATTCCATTATATTGTGGTATTCATGTTCAAGTTTTTAACCAAATTCTTATCTGTGATGTCACTGTTTCTACGTAGCTAATTGGTGCTACAAATTCAGCCACTTATTTAATCCCATTGAATTACTGTAGACCAAGAAATTTTTGCGGCAGTTTTATTTTTGCATGTGGAATGGAATCGTGAAAATAAAAGGGCACTAATCATGCTAATTTACTTACTTGTCTATTATTGAAGTCAATGGTCAACAATTTAGCAGGGTGAATTCAAAACTGCACGAACTAAAATCCTGTCAATTTACTGTGAAATAAAGACAGCACGAAACATTCCAGGTTTACAGTATTTGTCACTTTGGTGCTATCTATAACTGATGTTCTTCAAAGTCAGTTAGTAAAAGTATATAAAAATCTGTATAGCATAAGCAAGAAATAAAATGTAGGACTGAATTTTAAATTTTTAGTAGTATTGGCAGAATTAGATCATGTTTCAGGTAAAATATTTTCAGTACACATATTATTTACTTTGTTTGAGTTATCAAAAAAACAGTGAGATTTTTTTTTTAATTATAACATTAAATCTATTATAATATACCTTACAAGTACAGGCTATCTTTGTAATTTTCAAAACAGTGAGATTTTTGTTACACCCCTGTCAGACTCACAGCTGATTGGTTGGAATCGAAAAGGCCTAAAAGCCTTTCAAAAGTTTGGCCTTTAGATTCAACAAAATTATGCAGGGATGGTTCTGGTCTATTTTTTAGCAGATTTCTACTATTGACAGTTCCGAGTTTTGTCCATTACAATTCTTTTATTATATAGCTTCTGGATGGCCATTTATGCTTATTTTGCGTGGTCAGCAAAATCATCCCTGATTATGCCATCATCCCTTGAAATTGGCCACTTTTATGGTTATGCCTCCATGATTCTGTGCAGAGCAACATCAGTGCTTTATGGCCATTGTAAGACAAACTCTGAAACCGAAGTCAGCATTAATTTATAATTGACTGCTGAAAGATATTCCAGGAAAGAATGAATGAGAAATTTATTATATTGAAAAAACTTTTATTTACAAATTCAAAGAACACCAAAAGATTGTGCTCAGCATTCTCTAAGTTTGTCATTTGACCATCTAATTTGCTGGAATATTCAATTGTTGAATTATGTTATTAAGTGCCTTCTTTATATGTTTCCTTTAACAGTTGTTTCAGATTAAGGTTAAGGTAGATAGACACCAATATTCATATCCATGACATTTTGCTGTAAGTTTGCACAATTGAAGAAGCAATCCTACCAACCGAAAAGTATGGGTCAACAGGCTTGTTTTTCTAGAATTTAGGTCAAAGTTTGCTCATTTATACCCATTTTTCACCTAAATTTATATAGAATGCACAGGGAAATATGGAAAGGCAATTTTTACCTTAACTGAAAATGTACCTGTTTTCCATTTGAATTTTAAGATTTTTATAAATAGATAGTTTATGATATGATTTATTGATTACTACTGAAAATGTATATGTCACCATGCTTTTAAAAGAGATATTTTACAAAAAAGTCTGGCATGTCAATGTCTGGATTGAACACTTTATAATGAGAAATTGGAAGTAATTTGCAACAGAGGGGGCAAAAGGAGTAGGTTCTGTAAGGCCATATTTTTGCTCCAAAATTGAAGAAAAGCTGAAGAAAGAGCTGTGGTGGCTTTCAAACTTTATAATGTCTACTTTTCTCGAATCATCGATTTTTGGAAAGATAGCATAAATGGGGAAACTCCTTAAAAAAGGCAGAAAATGGTAGGTTTTTGGCATATTTAGCATTGGCAAACCATGTGTACACTAAGGAGCTTTATATATATTATGGAAAATGGTAAATTACAACTTATATATAAATATTTTGAGTGTACACCTGGTTGGCCAATTCCGTCTCAGTCAAAAACCAATTTAAAAATGACAAAAAAATCCACAATTTTGACAATTTTGGCTTTATTGCTAATTCTTCAGCATTATTTGTAGGATCCCAGAAGTATTTTTTGAAAAATGAACATGAATCTATTTATTGTAACCATTGTACTGTAATGTAACAATCTGATAATAAAGTTTTGACAAATTGTCCAAAATGGGAAAATTGGTTGGCCAAAAAAAGGCTATTAACGAACCTTGCCCTGTGACGTTTCTCATCTGTCAATCAATGAACTCACAAAGGAAAAGCTGTCAAATTGCTGTTCTGGTCCGAAAATCAAGCCTTACCCATATCCGACTCTGTATTTTTAAAATGTGGTATTTAATTGCGCAGTGCAACGGTGTCTATCTACCTTAAGTACAAAAATGTTCAAATACAGTAATGCTTGTGATGAGAATGGGGTTACATGTTGTGTATTTACTTATTGTGTATCTTTTCTGCTTAACTAATGTCAAGAAGCTGTTCACTTATATAGGACCTAAATGTTTTGGGCATTTTTTAATTAGAATATAAGAATGTTAAATTATTTTATTTTATTTAAAAGCTATAATTTGATTTGAGTATCACATTTATATATGGTCTCTTTAGCTTACTGTAATATAAGATTAAATATTTCAACATACTTATTTTAAAATTATTTATTTTTATCTACAAAATGTACTTTATATATTATCTTCAATTTTGCAATTAGAAATTCTAAGTTATTTTTTTCAAAATGAAGGTTAGGTATAGAGTACATTTTGTAACATTTATGAAGGTTATATAATTTTTCATCTGATCTGGATTCATTTTACACAGTTATTACTAGATTTTTATTATATCTACCATGGATTGTAAAACATACAAGTCATTACCATGAGGTGCTAATTATAAAATTACATTTACGAGAGAGAATTGACCAAAATAATGTCTATTATCAAATTTATGTCAACAAAAAGTTTAAAACAGTATCAAGGATCAAACGCTGATTTTTAGGAAATTATCTATGTATAAACTCCTGCAATTCGCTCACAAACTGAATAAAGTCCGAAGGATTTTGTGTAAAGTTTGTGAATGAGCTGCCGGAGTTTATACATACATAATTTCCTAAAAATCGGTGTTTAATCGTTATAATGTCTTTTTAGTTCATAGTAGAAAAATCGAAAAAATATCTTGTTTGCTTTTCATGACGTTGTCCAATGAAACTGCACCTTACAATTACATTTGGAATTATAATAATAATAAATTATAAGGGCTGTTCCAGCAAAACATACATGGGACAGGGGGAAGGCACTTCAAAATTGCTTCTATGGGTGGATGTTATTAATTAAAGTTGGAATTCACAAGCAAATAGAAAAATCTAATTTTGCATCTATGGGTGGTCATGACAATTTTCAAGTGCCTTCCCCCGTCCCATGTATATTTTGGTGGAACAGCCCTAAGTAAATGACTTCAAATTTTATATTATTCCCTTTAGAGGGATTAAAATTAAGTTTTGGCTGGTAGAACAATAGCCTTATAAGCACACTTTTCTTGACACAGACTGTTTATATTCCTAGACCTCTGTACAATGGACCACTCACCTATTTACCATCAGTGATGAAATGGGCCACTTGACATGACTTCATTTTGAGCATATTACATCACTGAAAGTTGGGATGTTGAAAATCTACATTATGACGTCAAATTCACAAACTGGAAACTCATTTATAAGTATAAATCTCTACCATACCATATTATGTCTTTTTTTCTGTAGACTTGATCAAGAGTCCAGGCAATTAAGGTTTAATTGAGAAGAAAAACACACACACAGAAGTACAATTTGTGTGCTTGCAGGGAAAGTCTGTGATTCATAAAGTTGTATTTTGTACAGTTTATGTGGGGATGATCGTCTACATTATAAACATGATAAATCAGAGTTGTCATTTTGTAAAACTTATGTTATATGCTTGTTTTTGTTAATTACGTTGTGCTTTTAATTGTTTACTTTTTTTGTTATTGTTTAAATGTCAGATTTATATGGAGAATTGTCATCATATTTATATATATATATATAATTTCTGTTGCTTCAAAAGCATTATGTATAAATGTTTTGTATTAAAAAAGTCAAATCCATGATTAGAGTTAGGTTTTATGCCAAGATATATCTTTTGAACCACAATTTATCAGAATTAAATATTGTAAATTGCGAATCTCTTTAACTGGACACTATAAGCCTGATGCCTGTCTTAACAGATACCACAGAACAATTCACAATGTAAACTAGATACTTACTGGATTTAATGAACTGAAGTGAATTATGAGGGATCAGTGTGAAATAAAATAATTTGTTTACCGATATTGTCCAAATTTTAACAATTTATAATTGATAAGACTGAAAGTGATTCCATGTGTTGAATATTTTACCCCATGCAATGAAGTTAATAATGTTTTTAACCTGTCCGACAGTCGTCAGTTAGTCCGTCAGTTCTGTTCTTCTCTTATGAAAACGCTCAACAAATTACTTTTATGTTTGGTAAACTTATTGCTTGATGATTGCAGATTTGCATACGTCACTAAAATATTTGTCAAATGATTTTTCCATGAGTTTGATATTGGACTTGTCACTAATTTCTGCTCAGCTTCCAATTTATAATCTTTTTTTTTTTTGCAATTGCTCTAAAGCTGCTTTGAAGATTTCTTCCATATTTGGTAGTATAGTTTCTCATGATGTTCATGTTGTTAAAGGTATGTAGATGTGCATACTTCATTACCATATAGATCAAATCATTTTAGCAGAAGTTATTTGACTTTGACTGTTTTCTGCTGAATTTCGAAACCCTGTGTAACATCCTGGTGGAATGCAGTAATGTAGGAATGTTGGTCACGATGTGAAGATATGCATACTATGACAATATACTATGTAGTTTCAGTCT
>MJUU01001065.1:0-19262 GCA_002080025.1 Modiolus philippinarum
AATAATTAAATTCCTTCATGCACATCTCCATATATATATATATATATAGTATTCTTACTTTGTGTAAAGTTTCATTTAATTTCTTCAAGTGGTTTACGAGGAGTAACGAGGTAACCCATACATGGGGAATCAATGAAAAGTCAAAGTCCAATTACCTCCCCTTCCTGGTTTTGGACAATAATTATATTCCTTCATGCACATCTCCATATAGTGTCCTTCCTTTGTGTAAAGTTTCATCTAAATCCTTCAAGTGGTTTAAGAGGAGTTGCGCTTACGAGAAGTGTGGACAGACGGACAGACAGACAGACAGACAGGGTGATTCCTATATACCCCCCAAACTTTGTTTGCGGGGGGTATAATAAAGACTGTGTTAAAGTTTCATGAAAATCTATTAGTGGTTACAGAGGAGTAGCTGATAAGAGATGGGTACTCACTTGTAATGTAATGGCCAAGTCCATGTTTTGCTATGGGAAACCCCCAAAAAATCGATCAAATCAAATTCTGAAATAAGAGGTGCACATCTACATAATGTCATAAAGACTGTGTTAAAGTTTCATGAAAATCTACTCAGTGGTTCAGGAGGAGTAGCGGATGAGAGAGGGTTACCCTCAGGTGTAACAGACGGACGGACGGACGGAAACACGGACGGACAGAAGCACAGATGGAAAGACCGACGGAAGGACAGACAGAAAGACGGACAGAAGGACGGACGGAAGGACAAAACCCCAAAATCGATTAAATCAAAGTCTGAAATAGAAGGTGCACATCTACATTATGTTATAAAGACTGTGTTAAAGTTTCATGAAAATCTATTCAGTGGTTCAGGAGGAGTAGCTGATAAGAGAGGGGTACCCACTTGTAATGTAATAGCCAAGTCCATGTTTTGCTACGGGAAACCCCAAAAAATCGATCAAATCAAATTCTGAAATAGGAGGTGCACATCTACATTATGTCATAAAGACTGTGTTAAAGTTTCATGAAAATCTATTCAGTGGTTCAGGAGGAGTAGCGGATAAGAGATGGGTACTCTCAGGTGTAACGGACGGACGGAAAGACAGACGGACGGAAGGACGGACAAACGGACGGACACCCCTATCACTATATACCCCCCACTTTTCAAGCAGGGGGTATAAATATGTGAAAACAACCAATTTAACCCCTTTTGGGCCCTTTTTCTGAAACGGGAGGGGCCAGGAGCATAAAATTATAACCTAGGCTAAAGCATGTGCATCATACTAAAATTTGAAAATGATCCGTTCACTGGAACCAAAGTTATGCTGTCCACAGACACGAAAATACACAATTTAACTCCTTTTTGGCCCCTTTGTCTGAAACAGGTGAGGCCCCAAACCAGAAATTAAAACCCGGGCTTAACCTTATGCCAAACAAGAGGCTCTCAAGAGCCTGTATCGCTCACCTTGGTCATGGCTGACACAATAAGTCAAAATTATCACAACATTTAAGGTTCTCATTTTCAAATTTGTTTATTGACTGTTTAAGGGAGTCATTTTGAAGTTTGCTGATGTTATATGATCCCAGATTAAACTATGTTCCCCACAGGCAGCTATTTTTGATGGGGCGTTTTCTTGAAGAAGACCATGTTAGGATCATTGTGCCTCACTTTGGTTCCAATTGGCATAGTATTTTCAGAGGAGATCTTAAAATGATTTCCCATGGGGTCCAAGGTTAAACAATGTTCCCCGCTAACTGCCATCTTGGATGCTATGCGGATATGCCAGACACATTTTATAAAGGGGACCAAGTAAGGACCATTGTGACTAAGTATGATTCCAATTGGCCATGTACTTTCAGAGGAGAAGATCATTGAATATGTTTCCCTATAGGGTCCAATGTTAAAAACATGTTCCCTCCTGGCAGCCATCTAGGATATGATGTGGACCTGCTGAACACATTTTTTAAAAGGGGCCACGTAAGGACCATTGTGACTAAGTTTGGTTCCAATTGGCCCAGTATTTTCAGAGGAGAAGATTTTTGAAATATTGTCCAATTTTGGACAAAGTTCCCCGCTGGCGGACATCTTGGATAACGTGCAGACTTGCCGGACAAAATTTTTAAAGAGGACCACTGAAGGACTATTGTGACCAAGTTTGGTTCCAATTGGTGCAGTGGTTTCAGAGAAGATCTTTGAATGCTTTCCCATAGGGTCCAATGTTAAACCACGTTCCCTGCTGGTGGCCATCTTGGATATGATACAGACTTGCCAGACATTTTTTTTAAAGGGGCCACCTAAGGACCATTGTGCCCAAGTTTGGTTCCAATAGCCCCAAGCTGTTTCAGAGAAGAGAAGAAGATGTTTGAATGAAAAATTTACGTCAGACGGACCACTGACACAGTGATGGCAAGAGGATCACCATGGCATAGCCATGCAGGTCAGTTACAAAGTTATGCAGGCATAGAAGCTCAGATGCTATTTCAATATTTATCTGGGAAAGACATTTACATGGTGGGCAAACAATCTTTTACTCCATATACAATATACAACTATATACAATTATTATTAATTTGTGAAATAAGTATAGTTTATGAAAGTATTTTTGCAAAAAAATGTAAAAGTTTGTACAAAAACACTTTTTTGCTCTTGATTATGTAACAAACAATTATTTCTAATAAAGTGATAACAGGGAATTTCTCTTAAACTTAAAAGAGAAAAGTAAACCAAAGAAGATTTGAACACAGAATTTAAAGGGAAATAACTCATAACCATATGGCATTGAAAAAAAAATGTTTTGGTGAAAAGAGTCAATAACTACAACACAGGCAGTTGGATTTTCTTCAAAATTTCAGAGTATGTAGACCTTGATATGCTGAACATTTTTGCAATTTACACTTCACCTCTATCTGTTACAGTTTTTGAAATAAACTAGAGCTGTCAGCAAAGCCAGACTAATACCCTCCGCAACTGCATTTGAGTACCAAGGCATGTCATTTTGAAATTTGACCTTTAGCCACATGGTAATTGGAAAGAAGTCTAACAGAAATAAAGCCTGTCAGGACTGAAATTATTCCAATCAGTTCATATCTGGTACATGTACTTCATTTAAAAGGTAATACATTAAATAATATATAATTCGGTGGATACAAACCTGATTTAACCAAGCTTTCGGCACAAAATGAGCAAAGATTTACTATCATTAAGGTCAAACATCGAAGTCAAGGTCAGAGTGGCCTAAATTTGGTATGCGACACATCGTCTTCCCATGATGCATACACACACCAAATTTGATAATCCTAGGTGCTACGGTACAAAAAATCTGCTCCAGACACGGTTTTACTATCATAAAGATCAATTGTCAAAGTCAAGGTCACAGTGACCTAAATTTGGTATGCGAAACATTGTCTTTCCATGATGTATCCACACATCAAGTTCGATAATCCTAGGTGCTACGGTACAAAAGTTCTGCTCCGGACACGGTTTTACTATCATAAAGGTCAAAGGTCAAAGTCAAGGTCACAGTGACCTAAATTTGGTACGCGACACATCGTCTTCCCATGATGCATCCACACACTAAGTTTGATAATTTCTTTGCGGGGGGTATAAAAATAAAAAATGCATAAATTTTGAAAATTTTATGGAAAAGGGGCCGTAACTCTGAGACAGGTTTTCCTATTTTCTTCAAAATTGCAGGGCAGATAGATCTCATCATTCTGAACAATTTTACACCATGTCAGATTTTTCATATCTGCAACGGTTTTTGAGTTATTTGCCAAAAAGAGCAATTTACCCCTATGTTCTATGTTAAGTAACAGCAGCCATGTTGTTTGGTCCTCGAACTAACCGAACATATTTTTTAAACTACATACCCTAGCAATGACCCAGGCCAAGTTTGGATTAAATTGGCCCAGTGGTTTCAGAGGAGAAGATTTTTGAAAAAAAAGTTTAGAACGGATGGACGGACGGACGACGGACGCCAAGTGATGGCAAAAGCTCACCCTGGCATAGCCAGGTGAGCTAATAAACAGCTGGGCCAAGTCACATGATACGCCCGTCGTCACCCCTTGAAAACTTTAAGTGATTAAAGAATGTGGTTCTCAATTTACAATACACCTATAACTGCCCAATTAAGCATGATATCTCTTTAATAAATCAATCTGCAAAGTTTGAAGTGAGCTGATCAAACTATTAATCAGTAAGAGTGCATTATGTATAAAATTGCCTTAAATTTGAAAAATAAAGTCCCATAACTCTTCAAAGAAAAATCGAAATTTCACGAAAAGTATACAGACCATGAAACCATCATATCCAATACCTGTACCAAGTTTGAAGTGAACTAGCCATAGGTTTGTCAAGTTTGAACACAACATGTGAAAAATTGCCTTAGAATTCATAAATAAAGTTCCATAACTCTTGCAAGAAAAATCAAAATTTCACGAAAAAGTATACAGATCATGAGGCCATCATACCCAATATCTTTCCAAAGTTTGAAGTGAATTGGTCAAAGATTTGTCAAGTTAGAGCGTGACATGTAAAAAATTGCCTTAAAATTGACAATTAAAGTCCCATAACTTCTACAAGAACAATCGAATTTTCACGAAAAAGTATACAGATCATGAGTCCATCATACCCAATACCTCTACAAAGTTTGAAGTGAATCGACTAAAGGGTTGTCTAGTTAGAGCGCGATATATAAAAAATTGCCTTAAAATTGACGAATAAAGTCCAATAACTCCAACAAGAAAAATCGAATTTTCATGAAAAAGTATACAGATCGTGAGTCCATCATACCAAATACCTCTACAAAGTTTGAAGTGAATCGACCAAAGGGTTGTTGAGTTAGAGCGCGACATGTAAAAAATTGCCTAAAAAATTGACGAATAAAGTCCCATGACTCCTACAACAAAAATCGAATTTTCACAAAAAAGTATACAGATCGTAAGTCCATCATACCCAATACCTCTACAAAGTTTGAAGTGAATCGACCAAAGGGTTGTCTAGTTAGAGCGCGACATATAAAAAAATTGCCTTAAAATTGACGAATAAAGTCCAATAACTCCTACAAGAAAAATTGAATTTTCCCGAAAAAGTATACAGATCGTGAGGCCATCATACCCAATACCTCTGCAAAGTTTGAAGTGAATTGGCAAAATGGTTATCAAGTTAGAGCGCGACATATGAAATGGACAGACAGACAGACGGATGGACGGACAGACGGACGGACAGACAATCGGACATTGGTATACCATAATACGTCCGTCATTAGATGGGCGTATTAAAACCTAGTACTGAAATTTGAAGATGATCCGTCCACTAGGATCAAAGTTATGCTGGCCACAGACGCTGACGACTGCGCCATACCATTATACAACCGCAAAATTTTTGCGGTCGTATAAAAAAGAAGATTGAAGATTGCTGAACCAATTTTAAAGTTTAACAATTAAATATCTGCTTAAAAGAAGTAACGGTGCATTACATGATACCCTGCCACGATTTACAAAAATTTCAACATTTCAAGGGGCATAACTTCATGACCTCTTAGACCTCTGAACCAGATATCGAATTTGGTAAACAGCTTAAAACTACCATGACCCTATGCTATTTTGTTCACAAATTATCAGTTGGAAATCTGGGGCAGATGGTCCAACAGATTGACACACAGACACACCAACTGACAGACAGATTCTGGACATAATCATATCCTGCATTGTGGTTGGAGATTGAGAGAAATTTTGTTTCACCTGTATAATTGAGAATGCCATGGTGACTACTGGTAGTTGTGGTGTTTCTCACAATAGAGAACACATCATCATCTGCCATTACAAACTAAACTCTTCTGTGTTGTCATGGCAATAAGTTTTCTTCCTCCCTGTAAAATAGAAATAAATTATTTTCAAACTGCCTACATATTACATGAATTACCTATCAGGAATGACATAAATGGCAAGCTTGCATAATATTTGATGCAAGATAAAAGGTTATTATACAATTAACCAAATCAATAGTATCAAAAAACTAAAAGCTTTCAACAATGATCATACATACATACTGACGGGCAAGCCCAATATAATGAGGACCCATTAACATATATATAAAATCATAGAAAAGGTCTCTTAGATAAAAACCTACAACAATATTGTCCAAGAGCCCTTGGACCTTGGCTCTTGAGCATTCTAATAGAAATGACAAAGCTTAGTTGTTTCAAAGATGTTTGAATGAATTTGCTCCCCTTAGCAAATCCTGGAATCCCAATAGCATAATCTGAACTTCTTATTTCCTTATTTTTTTTAGTCTTTTAAAATGGCAATACCACACTCACTTATGGCAGATTTCCTGGATGATTAACATATTTTATATGCAATTCTTCAATGAACATACCAATATTTCTCTAGTAACACCTATAAAACTCCTTCTTAACTCTGTCTTTCGTCTGCTTATCAAGCAATCAAGCTTCTGTAGAATTCTATTGCATATCAATTTGTCATCACTGGAGTATCAAGTTAAACCCCTTCAGGCAGTACAAATTGGTATACAATAGAATTCTATAGAAGCTTGATTGCTTGACGAGCAGACAAAAGACAGGAGCTTAGAAGGAGTTTTATAGTTGTTACTAGAGAAATATTGGTATGAAAAAAAGGAAATGGGGTAAATGTCAAGGAGACGACATCCCATATCCAGGTTAAAATGACAAAAAAACAAAGCATCTAGGGGTCACCGTATGTTCATTGAAGAATTGCAAATAAAATATGTTAATCATCCGAGATTTGCCATAACAAGGATTTCTGCTGAATTAAACGGCATCCAGAAAAAAGGCCATTCAAACTATCCAGTTAAATATTGTTCATAGCTGACTGCCACAGACAAGATTTTAAGGGTGCACTTGTGATACTTTTGATTCTTAAATTCTTTTATTACCATGATCCAATTTTTCATGGACAAACAGTTTCAGAAAGAAAGTCTTTTGATGTATTTTCAATAGGGTCTAATGTTAAATAACAATCCAAGCTAGCAGCTATCATGGATAAGTTGCAGGAATGCAGAAACTATTATTAAAGGGGCAATCCAAGAACTCTTGTTACCAGTTTTCAGTAGTTTCAGATGAGATCTTTTAAAATGTTTTTTCAATGTCAAAAATGTTCCTCAATAGTGGCATTCTTTAATGGGCTACACTTTTCAAAGGGAACACATTATAGATATGGTTCCAATTGTCTTTGTATTTTCAGAGAAGAAGCTCTTTGAAGTATTTTCCCCAAAGGGTACAAAATTTATGACATATCTTATCATGTACAGTTGCAAGTCATGTGTACCTTTATTGGGGAAACAAACTCACTACACAGAGGTGATAGGCTACAGTAAGTGTTTAGGTAACTACAAATTCTTTATAAATTGCTTACATGGAAGCTGTCAGTAACCCTATGTATAAATCTGATTTTCATTTATTAAATCCATAGCAATCAAAGCTTGAAATTAGACCTCCAAATATGGACACATTTTACTTTTTATTGCACTTTATGTAAAGAATTAAGAGCTGACTCGCCAATCTGACACAAGCACAGCGATCTTATTAATACAGGTGTGAGAAGTAATTCCATTATAGGAATGTAACTGCATCAGAAGTGTAAGGATTGATTGTTACTGAAAAACTGTATTTGTTACATCATAAATAATAAACATACATGTATCCAACTTAGGCAGTTTTGTAATATGAAGTTTAGTACAGATCCAGGTATGGCACTATCCAGTTAATTTGTAGATTCTCATCCACCTGTAACAAAAATCTGGGTATGGGTGGGAAGGTTTTATTCTTTTTTAACTGATTTTCACTAAAAATTGATAGGAATTTAAAGAAAATTTCTGAATTGAAAATAAAAAAAAATTGAGGTTAGAAAAAAATGGGGTGGGTGGGGATGAGAGTCTATTAATCAATTTGATGTAGCCTATGGCAAAAAAAAAGGGTTTTTCAATTAAAACTTGAGAAATTGTCACTTGCTGAATCATAGATGAATACCGTCGCTCCCCACATTAACGTTTCAGTAAAGAGAAAGGGGTCGTATTAGACAAACATGAAATAATGCTTCAGAGCAAATAATGTCATTTACATCAATTTGGCTACCAAAAAATTTGGACAAAGAATTTGTACACAAGGTTAGCTTTTTAGTGTCAGGGAAAGCTGCTTTGTAAGACTAATTATAAAGTATATGGTGTGAGGTTCCTCACTGTGTTGAAGACCGTATGGTGACACCTAGATGATTTGTTTTGGGTTGTTTTAACCTGGATATGGGATGTTGTCTCCTTGACATTTACCCCATTTCCTTTCTTTTTCAAGCATGGGACCAATGATAGCTTTTTACTTTTTTTTTTTTCATTTACATGTTTTTTTTTTCTTTGTTGGCAGAACTTGGGTCATATCTTGTATGATAATTCATATATTTTTTTTCCTTTACTTTTTCGAAGGTTGTTGGTTTTGAGAATATAAATCAATCATAAATAAATGTGTTGCTACGAAATAAGAAACCTTGATCCTAATCATATATTTGCTATGCTGAGACTGAATATGATTCAAATAACTGAATTGGGTCAGCTAATTGTAAATAATTTTTTATATAATATAATAATAAAATATAATATATATCATTAATTATTTACATCTAAAAAGGTATAATCCAATTTCTTCGACATAGTTTATAGAAGTCAATTATTTACTGTACCATAGGTATATTTTAACAAATTCAAACTGGTTGATTGCTTTATATGCATTTCACAGAAATATTCCAAATCTAATTTTGAGGCAATTCATATATTTTGTCAATGAAAACACTTTTGTGTCACAAACATGTAGTACATAGCAAGGTATTCCAAACGACAGTCTCCATCAGAGGGTTTGTAAAGTGTATTCCTTCCACTGAAACTGGAAAGCTGCATTCTAAATGGCCAAAAGTGGAAACGATCCTGTCCGAAATATGCAATTTTTTGTACTTTCCAATTCCAGTCCTGCAATTTCATGCACTCAGCAACCAGAACTGTCAAAATCTATGTTTTGATAAGTGTCATATTGTATGAAATAGTTTTAAGTTTATTTAGGTTTTGGGAAGTAAGAGGGGTATTCAAATGAAATATATCAACAGGATGTAATATGGTGGCCCTCGCATGGCAAATAATGGTTAAGATTACTTCTAGTTTCTTTTTAATTTCAAAGAAAATATAAATAAACAATAAAGCCTTTTTAACAAGAATATGTGTCTGATGGACACAATGCCCCACCTTGCAACTACTTTGAACAATGCTATATTTCATGATCAGTCAAGCATGAAGTTGGTTGCATTGATACATTTTTATTATGATTTTTGTTAAATTATACCCTTATGGGCATTTAAATTAATGGGTGTTTAATGATAATAGCATACATCCTCCACAGAAAATAACTTAAACCTATGGATAAACTTCAAACTATCCCCCTTTTTCCGTGATCAGTGAGGTATGGGATTATATTGGTTATGTTTTTTGTTCTTTTATATCCTAATATGTATTTATATAAAGTTTCATGATACTAGCATGATCCATCACAGAAAAGAAACTTCAACCTAAGGGTTAACCCCATACTACTCCCCCTCCCTTTTTTTTTAAATGATCCATGAAGCATGAAGTTAGAAGCAAGAGTATATCTTTATTGTGATTTTTTGTTTAGTTATACCCTGATGTGTATTTATATAAAGTTTCATGATAATGGCATACATCCTTCACAGAAAAAAACTTCAATCTAAGGGTAAACCTCATACTACCCCCTTTTTTCATTATGATAAGTGAAGCATGAAGTTGGGAGCAAGGATAATTTTTTATTATGAATTTCGTTTAATTATACCCTAATGTGTATAAAGTTTCATGATAATATAATACATCCTTCATAGAAAAAACTTCAATCTAAGGGTAAACCTCAAACTACCCCCCTTTTTTCATTATGATCAGTGAAGCATGAAGTTGGTAGCAAGGATAATTTTTTATTGTTAATTTCGTTTAATTATACCCTAATGTGTTTTTATATAAAGATTCATGATAATAGCATACATCCATCACAGAAAAAACTTCAACCTAAGGGTAAACCTCATACTATCCCCTTTTTTCAATGATCAGTGAAGCATGAAGTTGGTAGCATGGATAAATTTTTATTAGGATTTTTGTTTAATTATGCCCCAATGTATATCTATACAAAGTTTCATGATAATAGCATACATCCTTCACAGAAAAAAAAAACTTCAACCTGATGGTAAACCTAACTTGGGATGGATGGACGGACAGACCCGAACACCATATGCCCCCTTTTATCTTAGGCAGGGCATAAAAATTCAGTCAAAATATTTTTTTAACAAACAAATTTTTAAAATGTTTAAAATAATATACAAATTCTCTTAAAAAGCTGATTTTAACCCAGATTATTTATCTATACCTGACTCCTCAGGATATCCAACCATTCTTCCTTAATATGGTAAATAGCTACAGTGACACTAACAAGTAAATATTTTATTGATAATCTGATGTATTAACATCTAAATTATTCATTATTTCCTAATTTTACAATCAAGGCCAATTTTGAAATCTCTCGACAAGAGAAAATTATAATAATTGGTCAATTTTGGAAATGGCGATGAATAAGGTTATATGATCTTCATTACAAAGCTGTCAGTTGCAATACATGTAACTACAAAATTGTAAAGCTTGGGAGGTTTATTTTAAAAACACTTGTCATATCTATTAAAAAAAAAACAACCTAAAACATAAAAAACAAAAGCTCTCTTATGTCATATACAATTTTTCCAAAACAGATTTTTTTATTTTTTTTTTTTGCTATTCCTCATTTTTCCACTGTCATAACTGTAACTGTGGCAAAACTACAAAAGGATAAATCTGCACCCCCACTTTTTGAAAATAAATTAAAAGTCAAATTATCTCCCCTTTATGGTGTCTGACAATAACTATATTCCTTTTAGCACATTTGTATCTACCGGTAAGTGTCCTTCCTTTGTGTTAAGTTTCATAAAAATCCTTGAAGTTGTTGAAGATAGGTTGCACTTACAAACTAGAGGATAACATGCCCCCCCCCGCACAAGGTTGAATCAAATTGGGATTTTTTAGTAAAAGTTGTGTCTGTAAGACACATATGATGCCCCGGCTAGACACGTGTTATTCTAGGTTGCACAGATAAACTATGTACCCTCTATTACTAAATCACCAAAAAATTTAAAAAGTTGAACAATGTATATTTTTGAAAAAAAATGAACCCAAATCAAAATAAATACCACATGCACATCTTCAATATACCAGTAAGTACTAATGAACTGCAAAATAAAAGCTTCCTAGCATCAAAACTGTAGGAGGAGTTGTGCGGACAATCTATGCACCCTCTATTAATAATTCACCCAATAAATGACTAAGTTCAACAATGTGTATTTTTTCCAAAAATGCATCAAAATCAAAATCCTTCCAACAAGCACATCTTCAATTAGGTACAAAAGATCTGCAAAATAAAAACTTTCTAGCATAAAAACTGTAGGAGGAGTTGCATGGACAAACCATGTACCCCCCTCGGACGGACGGACGGACAGGGGTAAAACCTTATCGTCGCGGGGGCATAAAAAGTGTGGACAAATCCAGACAGACACTACCCATACCCCCTAATCTTGACTAAATGTTTAGAAAATCACATATACATGGACTGAAACCTTCAACTAAGTCCTTGATGGAACTGAACATAACTATAACTAAAACCTAGAAATAGCAATATTTCCACTCTGTTGTGTCATGTCTTTAATTGTTTTACATTTCATTTTGTGAAAATTTACTTTCAGGGAAAAAAATTGAAATGGTTACAATTTTCAAGAGGACCGAATATTTAATTGGAAATTACCATTCTTTCCTCTCAGTCATTCAAGTTCAATGCCTATAGTTTGCTAATTTACGAAGATTTTATTACAAAATCTAGCAAATCATGCATTAAAACTGTGCATTAAATAAAATCCCTACAGCCATTTTTTGTCATAACGCATATATAATACGACTAGGATTACAACCAGAATAATTTTGTCGTGTAGAAAATTAATCTTTGTCCAAGGTCTGCCATAATCCATTTCCGTAACTTCACATTCAACAGAAAACTTCACTGGAATTAATAATAGAGGAGGGATACAAAAATAATTATAACATTCATCAGTTTGATTGTACATTTTCTACAGACCTATTTATTCTCCTCGTTACTAAGCTTTCAATTCCCATTTATCTAATAATACTGATTCCAAACAACTTATTTGCACATTTATCGCTTTTATCAAGGGAACTATACAAAAAAAGACATATTCAGATTGCAAGCTTTAACATTGATAAAACAGAATTTCTCTAAAATATATAGGAGCCATTCAGCCTTAATACTATAGTACTTGCCCCTCTTTTACTCAACAAAACCCTATTATCAGTATAAAGGTATGCTCAATGAACAATTTTTTGAAGTGATTCCTTCAAAAACTTGTTCAATGAGCATAGTAACAAGTCTTGGTGAATGATTTCAGAGACCTATCAATAACAATCACATAAAGCAGATTAAATCAAACCATAGTTCTGTATAAATAGGTAAAGTGAAAATCATATAAAAGACATTTGACAAGGGGTGCACATAAGCCCTTGTTGTTCAACTGTACCACAGCCTTTAGATAATCAAACAGGCTATATGGTCATGTATGTTCAATTTTGTTGCCTGCTAGATGAGGTGTCACAATTGGACCACACTTCTAGTTTCAAGGAGATGCTTTTTTAAATTGTTGATGGATGATATTGACAATGGACACAAAGTAACTGCATAAGCTCACAAGGCCTTATAGGCCAGGTGAGCTAAACAAGAGGCTCTCAAGAGCCTGTATCGCTCACCTGGACCATGGCTGACATAGATAAAAGGCATTTCCAATAGGAAAAACGAAAAATAAAATTTAGCAGAATACTTTTTTTTCTAAAATTACAGTATTCTTGTTTGGTTTCCATGGCAACCGAAAGATCCACCATCCGTTTCAACCCATAACAGAACACCATTCAAAAAAATTTGGGCAGGGGTTCCCCTTATAATTAAAGTAATACAGTATGCAGACGACTTTTCAAACAAAAATTCAAAAATTTGGGCAGAGGTTCCCCTTAAAATCAATAGGGCCAATGTAAAAACTATGTTCGAGATGGTGGCCACCTTAGATGAGGTACGGACCTACCAGATACATTTTTTGGATGGGACCACCTAAGGACCTTTGTGGCTTAGATTGGTTCTAATTGGACTAGTAGTTTCTGAGAAGAAGATCTTTGAATGTATATTCAATAGGGTCCAATGTTAAAACTATGTTCCCGCTGGCGACCATCTTGGATGAGGTACAGACCTGCCAGATACCTTTTTTGGAAAGGACCATCTAAGGGCCATTGTGACTAAGTTTGGCTATAATTGGACTGGTAGTTTCTGAGAAGAATAACTTTGAATGTCTTTCCCATAGGGTCCAATGATAAAACTATGTTCCCCGCTGGCAGCCATCTTGGATTAGGTACGGACTTGCCGGATACATTTTTCAGAAGGGACCATCTAAGGACCATTGTGACTAAGTTTGGTTATAATTGGACTGGTAGTTTCTGAGAAGAAGATCTTTGAATGTCTTCCCTATAGGGTCCAATGTTAAAACTATGTTCTCCGCTGGCGGATACCTTTTTTTGAAGGGACCATCTAATGACCATTGTGACTAAGTTTGATTATAACTGGATGGGTAGCTTCTAAGAAAAAAATCTTTGAATGTCTTTCCCATAGGGTCCAAAGTTAAAACTATGTTCCCTGCTGGCGGCCATCTTGGATTAGGTACAGACCTGCTGGATATCTTTTTAGGAAGGGACCATCTAAGAACCATTGTGACTAAGTTTGGTTATAATTGGACAGGTAGTTTCTGAGAAGATCTTTGAATGTCTTTCCCATAGGATCCAATGTTAAAACTATGTTCCCCGCTGGCGGCCATCTTGGATTAGGTACGGACCTGCCGGATACCTTTTTTAAAGGGGACCACCCAAGGACTATTGTGACCAAATTTGGTTCCAATTGGCCCAGTGGTTTCAGAGGAGAATATCTTTGAATGAAAAGTTTACTCGAGACGGACGGACGCCGGACGCCGGACGCCAAGTGATGGCAAAAGCTCACCCTGGCATAGCCAGGTGAGCTAAAAACAAGAGTTGTCAGAAGACAACATAGCTCGCCGGGGATTAGAGTGACCTCAATGCACAATAAAATTTGAAATAATACATTAATGTAATTGTAATGTTTTAAAAATTATTGAATGTGATATAAGGAAGTCACATTGCAAATAGGAACTCCCTTCCACTAAAATAATTTTTATAAGTTTTATAAGTAGGGTTAAAGTTTTTAAACAATTGCCCCTGGGGAAAGGTCAAGGTCAAAATGTCTAATAACATGGTGCCGCCAGAATGCTATCGTCATAACAAAGTCACATATCAAATATGAACAGCCTACTTCTAAATGTCTACCTTCTAGAAGCAAAGTTAAAGTTTTTTAAAAATTGACCTCTGGGCAATGTCGAGGTCATAATGTCTACAAATATGGTACCAACAGAAAACTCTCATCTTAATTAAGTAAACATACCAAATATGAACACCCTACCACTAAATGACTAACTTCTAACAGCAAGGTTAAAGTTTTTTTTTAAAAACTGTCCTCAGGGCAAGGTGAAGGTCAAAATGTCTAAAAATATAGTACTGATAGAAAGCTCTCATCATAAGGAAGTTACATACCAAATATGAACACCCTACCACTGAACAACTTAATTCTAGAAGCAAGGTTGAAGTTTTCAAAAAATAGCTCTCAGGGCAAGGTCAAGGTCAAAATGTCTACAAATATGGTACCACTAGAAATCTCTCATCATAAAGAAGTTACATGCCAAATATAAACACCCTACCACTAAAAGCCTCCCTTCTAGAGGCAAGGTTCAAGTTTTTCAAAAATTGCCCTCAGGTCAAGGTCAAGGTCAAATTGTCTACAAATATGATACCACTAGAAAGCTCTCATCATAAGGAAGTTATATACCAAATATGAACACCCTACCACTAAAAGCCTACCTTCTAGAGGCAAGGTTTTTAAAAATTGCCCTCAGGGCAAGGTCAAGGTCAAAATGTCTACAAGTATGGTACCAGAAGAAAGCTCTCATCACAAGAAAGTCACATACCAAATATCAACATCCTACCTCTTCAGGTCTCAATTCCACAAGCCAGGTTAAAGTTTTGCTGAAGCCGACGCCGACAACGGTATGACAATAGCTTTCCGGACATTCTTCCTGGAGAGCTAAAAATCATGTTCCATGGGTTTGTATCCAACACAAGATGGCTGCCAGCAGGGTATAGAGATTGACAGTGGATACTTTAAAAAAAGTACTCAAAAATCTTTTCTAAACAAGAGTTGTCAGAAGACAACATAGCTTGCCGGGGATTCCAGTAACCTCAATGCACAATAAATTCGAAAGAAAGCTTTCTTCACAAGAAAGTCACATATGAAATATAAACACCCTATCACAAAACAACTTAATTCTAGAAGCAAAATTGAAGTTTTTTAAAAATTGCCCTCAGGTCAAGGTCAAGGTCAAATTGTCTATAAATATGGTACCATTAGAAAGCTCTCATTAAAAGAACGTCACATAACAAATATGAACACCCTACCACTAAACATCTTAATTCTAGAAGCAAAGTTGAAGTTTTTTAAAAAACTGCCCTCAGGGCAAGGTCAAGGTCAACATGTCTAAAAGTATGGTACCAGAAGAAAGCTGTCATCATAAGGAAGTTACATACCAAATATGAACACCCTACCACTATAAGCCTACCTTCTAGAGGCAAGGTTAAAGTTTTTCAAAAATTGCCCTCAGGGCAAGGTCAAGGTCAAAATGTCTACAAATATGGTACCACTAGAAAGCTCTCATCATAAGCAAGTCATATACCAAATATGAACACCCTACCACTAAAAGCCTACTTTCTAGAGGCAAGGTTGAAGTCTTTCAAAAATTGCCCTCAAGAAAAGGTCAAGGACAAAATGTCTACAAATATGGTACCACTAGAAAGCTCTCATCATAAGGAAGTCACATACCAAATATGAACACCCTATTACTAAAAGCCTACCTTCTAGAGGCAAAGTTAAAAGTTTTTCAAAAATTGCCCTCAGGGAAAGGTCAAGGTCAAAATGTCTACAAATATGGTACCGCTAGAAAGCTCTCATCATAAGCAAGTCACATACCAAATATGAACACCCTACCACTAAAAGCCTGCCTTCTAGAGGCAAGGTTAAAGTTTTTTATATATTGCCCTAGGGGCAAGGTCAAGGTCAAAATGTCTACAAATATGGTGCCAAAAGAAAGCTCTCATTGCAAGGAAGCTACACACTAAATATCTACATCCCAACTCTTAAGGTCTCCATTTTACAAGCAAGGTTAAAGTTTTTGCTGATGACGCCGACGCCGACACCGGGGGTATGACAATAGCTCTCCGGACATTCGTCCCGGCGAGCTAAAAAGTTGGCCAACTAGAACCTTATTTAGTCACAATGGTCCTTAGAAAATCCCATTACACCATAGGTTCACATTGAGTCTGTATCAATCACCTAGTTACTGGTCTAATAAGATTTTCCCACAGATCCACTGTTCAACCTGAGGTAGTCACTGTTAGTCCCAAGACGGTCAATTCAAGAGAGATTTATGTCAAGTTCAAACCTCATCCAAGATTGCTGCCATATCTGAATATTATATGTTATTCGGGAATCTTCACTGGGGATACGGGTTCATAATCCCTGTCTGTGTTTTATATCTCACTGAGCCGTCAGGCGAAGGGGATATAGGCACAGACAGGGAATATGAACCTGTATCCCCTGTGAAGCCCCAATAACTTTTATATTCTGCTAGAAGTGCTATACTTTTTCTATTGAAAGTGTTTTAAAATTGTGATTTTGCTACCACGGGGATACGGTCTCATATCCCCTGTCAAGGTAACCAATCAAATTGCAAAATTTACCTGGTTATTTCACTTCAGCAGTATATAGCTTAACAGTACACTATGGAAAACACAAAGACACAATATTCTGAGGTCTCCTCCAAAATAGGTGTCTAGAAATAGGTGTTTAGCAAGTTGGCACATAAGACATGATGATCACACGTAAATAACATATTACGCCATCTGTGTCATATGTGTCAGCGTTGTTTTTTATGTACTGAAAAATGCAGAATGTTTGGCAAAGCTGCAGTCATGGTTTAAGAATCAGTACCACAGAGCTGTCGGCAAAGCCAGACTAATACCCCCCACAACTGCATTTGAGTACCAAGGCATGTCATTTTGAAATTTGACCTTCAGCCACATGGTAATTGGAAAGTAAATCTAACAGAAATAAAGCCTGTCAGGACTGTAATTACAGGTTTTATTCCAATCAGTTCATATCTGGTACTTCATTTAAAAAAATATATAATTCGGTGGATACAAAGCTGATTTAACCAAGCTTTCGGCACAAAATGAGCAAGGATTTACAATCATTAAGGTCAAAGGTCAAAGTCAAGGTCACAGTGACCTAACTTTATTATACGACACATTGTCTTCCCATGATGCATCCACACACCAAGTTTGATAATCCTATGAGCTACAGGACAAAAGTTCTGCTCCGGACATGGTTTTACTATCATAAAGGTCAAAGGTCAAAGTCAAGGTCACGGTCACGGGTATGTGACACATCATCTTCCCATGATGCATCCACACACCAAGTTTGATAATCCTAGGTGCTACGGTACAAAAGTTCTGCTCCGGACACGAAATCACATGGTTTTACTATCATAAAGGTCAAAAGTCAAAGTCAAGGTCAAAGTGACCTAAATTTGGTACGCAACACATCGTCTTGACTTCCCATGATGCATCCAGACACCAAGTTTGATAATCCTAGGTGTACAGTGCAAAAGTTCTGCTCCAGACACGAAATGCATATGGTTTTACTATCATAAAGGTCAAAGGTCAAAGTCAAGGTCACAGTGACCTAACTTTGGTACGCGACACATTGTCTTTCCATGATGCATCCACACACCAAGTTTGATAATCCTAGGTGCTACGATACAAAAGTTCTGCTCCGGACACGGTTTTACTATCATAGAGGTCAATGGTCAAAGTCAAGGTCACAGTGACCTAAATTTGGTACACGGCACATCGTCTTTCCATGATGCATCCACACAACAAGTTTGATAATCCTAGATGCTACGGTACAAAAGTTCTGGTATGGACACAAAATGCACATGGTTTTACTATAATAAAAGTCAAAGGTCAAAGTCAAGGTCACAGTGACCTAAATTTGGTATGCGACACATCATCTTCCCATGAAGCATCCACACACCAAGTTTGATAATCCTAGGTGCTACGGTAAAAACAAGTTCTGCTCCGGACACGAAATGCACATGGTTTTACTATCATAAAGGTCAAAGGTCAAAGTCAAGGTCACAGTGACCTTAATTTGGTACGCGACACATCGTCTTCCCATGATGCATCCACACACCAAATTTGATAATCCTAGGTGCTACGGTACAAAAGTTCTGCTCCTGACATAAAAGGTGACGGACGGACAGATGGACGGACAGACATGGTGATTCCTATATATCCCCCCAAACTTCGTTTGCGGGGGGTATAATTAATTTTTTTAAGATTAGGTCCTTTGAGATTCACATTCAAGATAATCATCTGGCCGAGTGGAACCAAATGTGTTTTTATGTTTAACTGCTGCAGAGGAAACAGAACCAGAGCCTCCCAGGAGCCTGTATCGCTCACCTGGCTTTCAGTTGCCACAATCAAGGTAACATTGCAAGTTATACAGTTGATCTTCAGTTTCTCAAGCTTTCGTAGCTCGAACACCTCCAATATTTTGAACTGTTTCTAAAGTCTGATCATGTTTTACTATATTTCTTTGTTGGGCTTTTTTGACAAAAAACGTTCTTGCTAAGGACCACTTTCGACACCAGTTTTGAAGTCAAGATGTCATTTTGTAAATGGCAGTCAACAAACAATTTTCAACATTGGTTTTGAAGTCGCAACATCAATATCTACTTGGAAATCAAATTTCATTGAAATCGGACAATGTTGAATTTTCCCGCCTTTTTTGGCGTCCATTTTAAAAATGGTGGTCAAGGAACAATTGTCAACATCAGTTTTGAAGTCGCCGCAGCATGGCAAACATTTCTTCAATTTACACGTAACCTTCATCTTCTATAGTTTTGGAAATAAAAGATGAAAAAAA